>JAPDNY010000001.1:143532739-143772739 GCA_029375565.1 Gekko gecko | reverse complement strand
TGGTAGGTCATCTAGTTCAACCCCCTGCACTCTGCAGGAGCAGAGCCGAAAGATAGCCTGACATACCTACAACATACCCGAAAGATGGTCGTCCAGCCTCCGCTTGAAAACGTCCAGGGAAGGAGCATCCACCACCTCCCGAGGCAGACTGTTCCACTGCTCGACCACTCTGACAGTGAGGAAGTTTCTCCTGATATCTAGCTGGTAACAACTCCCTTGTAATTTCCACCCATTAGATCTAGTCTTGCAATCCTAGAGCAAGAGAGAATAGATCTGCTCCATCTTTTACATTACACTTGTCTTTCCCTATTGCTTTGGGTCCCCCCCGCCTGCCATTTCCATGTGTGTTTTGCTCCCTCTGGGCCTATGTAATGTATTAGGGCTGGAACATTCCAGGACTAGGCACCAGAGACTGGCTTGAGCTTGGAGCTCTAGAACAATAGCCCACCAGGACTCTGGAGGTGGCCAATGAGAAACGAATGTTATGTAAATAGCCTATCGTTGGGAGTTGGGTGTGTCTGGGTGTGGTTTTGATTGGATTTATACCCTGCCCTTCACTCAGGAGTCTCAGAGCAGCTTACAAACTCCTTTCCCTCCCCCTCCCCACAACAGACACCCTGTGAGGTCAGTGGGGCTGAGAGAGCTCTCTCTCCAGAACTGCCGTTGAGAGAACAGCTCCGAGAGAACCCAAGGTCACACCAGCAGCTGCATGTGGAAGAGTGGCGAATCAAACCCGGTTCTCCCAGATTAGAGTCCATGCACTTGACCACTACACCAAACTGGCTTTCTCTCGTCTGTCCTTGCTGCAAGGCATCACGATGGCCACTGGCTTAGATGGCCTCTGAAAAATCCACGGGCGCACTAGTCAACAGGTCGTAGCCAGGATGGCCAAATGAAGCCCCCGTGTTCCGAAGCGGTGGACAACTGAGCGCCGATTGAAGAGTGGTGGCAGTAGCGAGGGGAGGGCTTTGTGTTCTTCTGGTGGGCTTCCTAAAGACTTCTGGTTGACCACAGCAGGAACAAGAAGCGGGTGAAGATGAGTCTTTAGTCGGATCCAGCGGGGACTTCTCCATGTTCTAACTGGACTGAAATGTGGCTTCTACAAAGTCCTCACAGAAACAACAACAAAAATAGGTTTATACCTTTCTTTCTTTCTTTTTGAAGCCCATACCTATTTGGTGAACTTTTACACAAATGTCTCTGTCCCTTGTTCAATTCTCCCTCTAAGTTGTGGAGTCTTGTGAGCGAAAATTCTACTTTGGGAGCTACTTTGCAAAGCGAGTCGCATGTTCTGTATGTTATGCCAATAAAAGTAGTACTTACTACTTTTGAGAGCCAGTTTGGTGTAGTGGTTAAGTGCGCGGACTCCAATCTGGGAGAACTGGGTTTGATTCCCCCATGCCTCCACATGCACCTGGCTGGATGACCTTGGGCAAGCCATAGTTCTGATAAGAGCTGTTCTTGAAAAAGAGCAGTTTCCGTCAAGAGCTCCCTCAGCCCCGCCGACCTCACAGGGTGTCTGTTGTAGGGAGGGGAAGGGAAGGGAGTTTGTAAGCCGCTCTGAGACTCCTAGTGAAGGGCAGGGTATAAATCCAATCTCCTCCTCTTCCTCTTCCTCTTCTTTTTCCTCCTCTTCCTCTTCCTCTTCCTCTTCCTCTTCCTCTTCCTCTTCCTCTTCTTCTTCTTCTTCTTCTTCTTCTTCTTCTTCCTCCTCCTCCTCCTCCTCCTCCTCCTCCTCCTCCTCCTTCCTTCCTTCCTTCCTTCCTTCCTTCCTTCCTTCCTTCCTTCCTTCCTTCCTTCCTTCCTTCCTTCCTTCCTTTGTGAGCTACTGGCATTCAAGTTGCAATCAAGCGATCAAGGATCCAACCCACAATGTCTTTGTCTTTTATTTAATCAACGTCTTTGTCCATTCCTATTTGACCCTGAAGTGTCCTGCATTTGGCTTCTTCATAACCTCAGCTCTGAAATGACAGGCGGCAACCAGTGTTCCCTCTAAGCCGAGTTAGTGTGAGCTAGTTCACAGTTTTTTAGCCTCCAGCTCACACGTTTTTGTCTTGGCTCAGGAAGGCTGGCTCCAAAGCAAATTAATTTATGCAGTAGCCCAATCGCTCGCTCACAACTTTAATGCCAGGACCTCACAAAGTAGAATTTTTGCTCACAAGACTCCACAGCTGAGAGGGAGCATTGGTGGTAAGGTTGATTTGTCAGACAGTATACCACAACAGTAAAAAAAGGTGTGTGTGTGTGTGGGGGGGGGAGTTGCAAAACTCCAGTACGAAATGCGACACGACAACTGTTCAGCCAGTTCTTCTCTTGTACACCCTGCCGAGTTACGCTCCCCTTGCAATGTTTACCTAAGCTTCTTTCCTCATCTTTGTTCTGTCCTGCAATTAACACCTCTAATGAACATGGTAGCCTGCTGCTGACAAATTGTAGTGTTAATTAAAAACATTAAAGTTGAGAGAGAAGTAAAGATATAAACCGGCTAGGAGGTGAGGTTTTTGTGTGCTAACGCAGAGCAGTCTTGTCAGGTTATGGGCGATTCCACATCTGGGCGATTTGCTCTACGTTTTCTCAGCTGGGATTTAAAAGTGCAGCTCAAAACCACATTCAGATACCCTGGGGCAATGTCGTATTGACTGCAAAGTCACCTCTGAACAGCCATAAATCTATGCAGAGCTTACCATTAAAGCCAATGACCAAAGAAAGTGAAAGTAGCATGCAGTGTGGAGGATGCCATAAAATCTGACGGTCAAAGGCAGTGAAAGCGGCATGCAATGCAGAGGGGAATTTCTGTTCCAACGTGGGTTTCGTAAAACAACAGAGTGGAAAGCCAATGCGGAATCGCCCAATATCTTTCCCCCCGCCCCAAGTATTGTCCCTCTTTTTCTCCTAAGTTTCTCCCAATGGATAAGGGAGGGGTTTTGATCTTGTCACATTGCAAATGGTATGTGGATAAAGAACCGGGTTTGTATGTTCATGAAAAACGGCAGATAGCCAGTAGGTGTCTTCAAGCACCATCAACTGGGCTCACAGCATAATGGAATCTTGGGGTTGACAGGAGTTGGATATCTGAATAGCTCAAAGGTATTAGTCATAGGAATGCTGCCCTCTGCACATGGGCAGAAGTGCATTTTGACTGCCATCGCCAGCAGAAGCATCACATTGAAAAAAACCTGCACAATCTATCTTTCTGTGTTTCTTCCTGAGGCCTGAAAGCTGGTGCATGAATAACTGCTGATGTATGCAGATCCGGAGCACTTTGCGCATGAACATTCTTGCACAGTCTCATGGGAGTTGGGTGGCGAGCGAGTTGGGTGCCATTTTAAAAAATCTTGATTCTGCACATGTGTGGATAAACAAGGCCGCTATATCACACCTATGTACATGCACAAAAAGGTTTTTTTTTAGAAAACAAGCTACCTTGGGTGCCTCCTTCAGTAGGCGCCGTCTAGACACTCCACAGCGGAAGCAGCATGTGGTAAGGTGATTCCCCCGGGGATGTCTGGTCGTGTGAGGACAGATTAAAAAGATCGGGATCAAATGCGAGCCGGCATTCTACATGGTTTCATATTTTAGAATATCTCTCCAAACAACAAGACACCCCCTCTATAATGGATGACTTGTGGCTATGGTGAAGATAGTCATTTAACCCCAGCTGCGTACTACTGGTAAAATTTGTTATAATTGTATTTGAGTTATATTCAACAATGACAACGTATGTTTCTATTCTTCAAGATGCACACTTGTTTGCATTCCGTTTATACATTCATAACACACTGTTCATTGTTATTGATCTTCAGTGAAGTTACAAATTGTTTTTTTAAAGAAATTTTATTAACAGGATATAATAATACGTTCCATAATTGATAACCAATTCTTAGCATATCCTTTTTCACAATTTTCTGCCCCCCCCTCCCCTGGCTTTCAGGGATGCTCCTCCCCCATTAATATTTCTATCAACATTTTCTTACATTCAATTCTTATTCAATATTCAAATCATCATTTTCAATATTTCCCTTTTCTATTTCTCACTATTAGGTAACATTTCTAATACAATTCATTTTCTTACTACACTTCTATATTTAATAATTGTCAAAGCAAAGCAACCTATTCTTCACATCCCAATTGGATTCTAAATAGTCTTTAAAGTCTTTCCAATCTGATAAAAATTCTTCATCTTCTTTTCCGTTAAGTTTTCTTGTCATTTTGTTCATTTCTATCATGAAAATCGTTTTCCTTATCCATTCCCATTTATCAGGTATCTGCTCCTGCTTCCAGAGTTGAGCATAAATCATTCTTGCAGTTGTAATTAAATACCATAACAATGTTCTCTTTGTCACTTTAACTTCTTCCAGTTTGAGCCCTAAAAGTAACATTTCTGGTTCTTTTTTCAAAGTACATTTCAAAATTTTCTGAATTTCATTATGGATCTCAGTCCAAAAAGCAACTGCTTTTTCGCATGTCCACCACATATGGTAAAACGAGCCCTCTTTTTTAGTGAAGTTACAAATCGTTGAGACTTTAGTCATTGTAATTTCTACTTGTTTTTGAACTGTAAAATTCAATAAAATGTATTATACAAAAAATGTGAGCCTGCATAATGGCGGGATCAGCTGCCCGTCTGAACACACCCTCTGACCAACGAAGTCTTATTCCTGGTATAAGGTTTCATGTGCATGCGACACTTTCAGGGATCTGAAGAAGAGTGCATGCACACGGAAACTTATACCCAGAATTAAACTTTGTTGCTCTTAAAGGTGCCCAGCTGAACTCGGAAATTTGTTCTATTGCTTCAGATCAACAAGGCGACCCCACCTGAAACTATCAGGCGAAACTATTGTCCGCGTTGTGGTGTGATCGCTTTGGTTTAACTAATATGCATATTTAAGATTCGGCGGGGACCATTTAATAAAATACAAAAAAGAGGGCCAGATAGAAAGACCAACAGCCTGACAAACAACCTCCTGGAATCTATTTGAAGCTCCCAAATGGAAACCCAGGTTGACATCCTACCTTCTGGTGACCTCCTGTTCTCTGTCCCTTGCCTTACCGTGGTATGTGCAAGACAATATTTTTTAAATGACAAGGGCATTTTAAAAAGGTGCCCCATTCAATTCAACTTCTGCCCGAAATATTGAAGAGTTGCTGTGAGAACTTAGGGCTCAAACTCAAAGAAGTTAAAGTGACAAAGAGAACATTGTTATGGTATTTAATTACATCTGCAAGAATGACTTATGCTCAACTCTGGAAGCAGGAGCAGATACCAGATAAATGGGAATGGATAAGGAAAATGATTTTTATGATAGAAATGCCCCCCTTGCTCGAAAGCCAGTCAAATCCGACTCTAGGGTTGCGGTGCTCATCTCCGTTTCAACGCCGAAGATCCAGCGCTGTCCGAAGACGTTTCTGTGGTCATGTGGCTGGCATGACTAAACACCTAGGTGCATGGAATGCTGTTACCTTCCCACCGAAGTGGTACCTATTTATCTACTTGCAATTTCTTGCTTTCGAACTGCTAGGTTGGCAGGAGCTGGAACTAGAGACGGGAGCTCACTCCATTTTGCGGCACCCGGGTCTTGAACTGCTGAACTACTGACCTTCCACAGCCTGCAGTTCAGCATCTTAACTACTTGAGCACCCTTTTAGGGGCGCTTAAAAAAAAAGTTACTGTTATTAATTTGTTTTGTTACCAACCTCGGTTCTCTCCTGGCATCGGGGAAAAGGCGGGCTGTACCTATTTTAACCAACCGGTCCACGAACAAGGAGATCCAAATCCGAGAGATCTTTTGACGCGCTTGTTTATTGAGCCACAGAGAGCCCAAAGATAAACGTTGGGTCAGAAACAGCACGCTGGCAAAACAGGTGAGGGGTAATGGATACGGCAATTCACGTTTTATTGCAGCTTGTAATACCTTCAGACGGGAAAGAATTTTAGCGGGTATTGGATTATGAGGGAAAGACATTGGCGCAACAACTTCAAATGAAGGTGGTACAAATCGATAGAAAATGAATAGAGAAGGTGGATTTGATTTGGCTCTAAGGGACGCCGCTGGCTCTGCATATGGAAAGGACAGGACTGACTACACACTCGGTGCGCGTCAGAACAGAGAAGCTGCAAATTTTTTTGACAGAACCCACTGCTATGGCTACTGATCCCACACCAAGACTCAATACGGTGCTCTAAATCAACCCCTGCGTCCAAACGTTGTTGAGAAGGGGTCTCCAAGGGGTCCGGGTTTGCCAAGTCCCCCAGTTACTGGCAGGGGAGGGGAGGGTTAGGGTTGCCAGATCCAAGTTAGGAAGCTTCTAGACATTTGGGGATGGAGCACTTCACACGAACACCAACACAGTGTTGGCATCCTGACAGCTATGTGATTGCGTGTCACAGCTGGGCCTCTCCGCGTGGTTCTTACATTACTAGGGAAGCTTGGGAAGAAGTCTTGAGTCCGGGTCATGCCCAGTGAAGTTCAAGTTGGTCTTGGAGAGCCAGTTTGGCGTAGTGGTTGGGAGTGCGGACTCTAATCGGGGAGAACCAGGTTTGATTCCCCGCGCCTCCACATGCAGCTGCTGGGGTGACCTTGGGTCAGTCACAAGTTCTCTCAGAGCTGTTCTCTCTGTTGGATTCTCTGGACTAGGTACTGCCAGGGAACCACACACAAAAAAATAGCAGAGTGCTCAAATAGGCTTAAAACACAGCAGAGCTTGGGGCTCGGTGTGGCAACAGACTTACAAAGTCACACGGAGTCAGCGATCGGTTCTAAAAAACTAATAAGTAGCATTTATTAAAGGAAATACATGGTTGAGAGTGCAGGTAAGAGATAGATATAGATTGCCTATTCTAATTAGCTAGATGGTGTTGGATGCTGGACGCATGTCCAGCCTCCATGGTGTGGGATGAAGAGATCAAGCACCTTCTTCATGCATGGAGGGGAGAGGAGAGGAGAGAGGAGAGGAGAGGAGAGGAGAGGAGAGGAGAGGAGAGGAGAGGAGAGGAGAGGAGAGGAGAGGAGAGGAGAGGAGAGGAGAGGAGAGAGGGAGAGAGAGAGAGACAGAGACAGAGAGGGAGAGGAGAGGAGAGAAGGAGAGGAGAGAGAGAGAGGAGAGGAGAGAGAGAGGGAGAGGAGAGAGGGAGAGGAGAGAGAGAGGGAGAGGAGAGGAGAGAGAGAGGGAGAGGAGAGGAGAGAGGGAGAGGAGAGGAGAGAGGGAGAGGAGAGGGAGAGGGAGAGGGAGAGGAGAGAGAGAGGGAGAGGAGAGAGGAGAGGAGAGGGAGAGGAGAGAGAGAGAGAGAGAGGGAGAGGAGAGGAGAGAAGGAGAGGAGAGAGAGAGAGGAGAGGAGAGAGAGAGGGAGAGGAGAGAGGGAGAGGAGAGAGAGAGGGAGAGGAGAGAGAGAGAGAGGGAGAGGAGAGGAGAGAGGGAGAGGAGAGGGAGAGGGAGAGGGAGAGGAGAGAGAGAGGGAGAGGAGAGAGGAGAGGAGAGGGAGAGGAGAGAGAGAGAGGAGAGAGAGGGAGAGGGAGAGGAGAGGAGAGAGGGAGAGGAGAGAGGGAGAGAGAGAGGGAGAGGAGAGGAGAGAGGGAGAGGAGAGAGAGAGGGAGAGGGAGAGAGAGAGAGAGGGAGAGGAGAGAGGGAGAGGAGAGAGAGAGAGAGAGGAGAGAGGGAAAGGAGAGGAGAGGAGAGAGAGAGAGGAGAGGGAAAGGGAGAGGAAGAGGAGAGAGGGAGAGGAAGCAGAGGAAATTGCCCCCAAGAGTAGCATTCTACTTCAAAGGAAAGGATGAGATCGCAGGAAGGAAAGGATGCTCTCTGTGTGTCCTGACCTCTCTATCTGTCTAAATTCTTTGGTGCCATCTTCTCAAATCTGAGACAGGAGACAGCACCAAGTCCTCCACTTCTAACACTCTCAAGGTCAGTTCTGGAAAGAGCTCTCTCAGCCCCACCGACCTCATGGGGTGTCTGTTGTGGGGAGGGGAAGGGAAAGGAGATTGTGAGTCATTCTGAGACTCCTTCAGGCAGTGAAGGGCAGGGTATGAGTCCCATCTCTTCTTCTTTTCTCTTCTTCCTCTGTTAAGTTGATCCATCATAGTTCAGCTATTCGTGTATCTTTTTACTGGGTCCAAAGCCAAGTATTGATGGAGGCATTTACTTCTAACTGGCTTTTCTCCACCCAAGTTAAACTCAAGGTGGTTCGCAATGTCAGGATACAAAAACAGGAACCCGTCCAAATCCACAGTTGACGCTGAAGGTATCCAACTCCAAAATGCGAGCCTCCCCCCAGCCTTAAAAAAAGGTATTGGGGGAAGATCCACTCAAATTAGAAGAAGCAGTGCTCTCTTTTTTTGGTTAAAAAGCTGCTGGTACTAACAGGTAGGGTGGCACTGGAATTTCACTACTGGTCCCTCAAGGACTGGGAGAGCCGTCTGAAAAGGTGCCACCGAAAGCCTTGGGAGGGAAGGTCCTTAGGAACTTCCTGTTGCCTAAGGGAGAACACCCTACGTAACAGGAAGTTCATAAGGAGCCTTCCTAAAATATCTCCTGAGCCTGACCTTACTGGATCTCAGCATCTAAGCAGGGTTGTATTGGGGTAATATAGTAGAGTTTTGCCCGGTCACAGAACTGTGATCCTGAGTACAGTGAGCAAATCTCCCAAGAAGTATAGTGCGAAAAAGGTAGACTTGCAATTTATTTAAGCAGATCCAGTTCACCTTCAGGTTGAAGTCGAAAGGAGAGAGAGAGAAGCCAGATCTAAAGAGTCCTTTCCCCCGTCGCAAGTGGCCAGCTTGTCCAGCATCACGTGGGTGGGAGTATGAGGGCGTTGTCTCTACAGGAGAGACCTGCAGAGACATGTGTCTCCGTGGAAGGCCATGAGAAGTGAGTGAGAGGACAAAGTGCCCACAGAGAGAGAGAGAGGAAGGGTCAGAGGGCAGCTCCCAAGGTTAACACAAAGGGTGCGGTCAGACGGCATGCTGAGAGCGGGTTAAACTGCTCCGGTTCTAACCGGATTATATTTGATCTGGGTAATCGCGACCACACTCACCTCCCTTATCCCGCCTCACCGCACAGTCATGTTGCTCCCCGGCGTCTACACTACTGACGTGCGGGACTGTGTGTCAATGGGTTTTTTAACATCTTTCCTCAGTTTGTGCATGCGCATAGGCACCCCTCCGTAGAATGGAGGGAAAGCTATCATGGCGCATGCGCAGAACCACCAGGGCGAATCAATCCAACCCCTCCAACAAAAGACTTCCCTTTAAATGTTTGCCCCAAAAATGGCCTCAGTGAGATCCCGAACTCATCTAAATGCTAAAACAAGTGGCCGTTTAAATGTTGGTTTTCTAAATGCGGTAGCGGAGCTCCGCCTATGCGCACACCACCAATGCATAAAAAAATGGCAGGTGAAAAGCGGAAGCCTCAGGCAGCTTTCGAGTGGGGAGGGGGTTTAAACCGGAAGTGGCTCGACACTGCAGGAGTGATCAGACTTCAGAAAAGTGCCAGAGAATCAGGAAAACACCACTTGGGGACCTGGTGTCAAAATTTTAAAGGGGGTTTGAGCCGGAAAGCGACGGCTGACGACTCAATGCTCCCTCTAAGCTGTAGAGTCTTGTGAGCAAATATTCTGCTTTGTGAGCTACTGGCATTAAAGTTGTGAGCGGTCGAGTTGGCTGTTACATGAATTAGTTTGCTCTGGAGCCCTCCTTCCTGAGCTAAGGCAAAAATGTGTGAGCCGGAGGCTAAAGAACTGTGAGCTGGCTCTCTCTAAGTCGGCTTGGAGGGAACACTGCTGGGGACGGCGCACAGATGTTGGGTGTGTGAACGTGCACATAAAATCTGTTACTGAAGCATGCCGAAAGCAGATTAAACGGCCCATCTGAGCACACCCAAAGAGAGGCATCCCAGTCAAGGAAATAGCGCCTATAGAGTGACACAGCGCCCCCTAGTGCCCAGGCATGCCGAGTCACTCACTCCAACAGGTCAGGCTTGGTTAGTATTTGGATGGAAGACCACTAGGGATGTCTGGAGTCATCAGGCAGGGCCAGGCAAACCACCTCTGATTGTCTTGCCTTGGAAGCCCTACAGGACCACCATGAGTCAGCAGCAACCTGATGGCACATTCCACCAGCACCAAGGCAGAATGCGTGCCAACTAATCTACCCGCCATCAGCAGACTATCCCGCAGGGTGGGGAAGGGTGCAGAACAGGAGAGAACAGACATGCCTTTGATGGAAACAGTAGAGAAAGCCAGTTTGGGGCAGGAGAGCCACTTTGGTTGAGGAGCGCGGAGTCTAACCTGGGAGAACTGGGTTTGATTCCCCACTCCTCCTCCATGTGCAGCTGGTGGTGTGACCGTGGGTCAGTCACGAGTTCTCTCAGAGCTGTTCTCCCCGGGGCAGTCCTCGAAAGAGCTCTTTCTCAGCCCCGCCTACCTCACAGTGCAATGCTCCCTCTGAGCTGTGGAGCCTTGTGAGCAAGAATCCTACTCTGTGAGCTCCTGGCATTAAAGTTGTGAGCGAGCGGTTTGGCAGCTGCATAATTGGTTTGCTCTGGGGCCCTCCTTCCTGAACCAAGACAAAAGATGTGTGAGCTGGAGGCTAAAAAACTGTGAGCTAGCTCACACAAACTCAGCTTAGAGGGAATACTGCCACAGGGTGCCCGGCGCGGGGAGAGGAAGGGGAAGGAGACTGAAAGCCGCTCTGAGACTCCTTTGGGTAGTGAAGGGCGGGGTATAAATCTAGTCTCCTCCTCCACCTCTGCTGCCACCACTTCTTCATCATCATCTTCCTTCTCCTCCTCCTTTTCTTCTTCTTCTTCTCCTCCTTCTTCTTCCTCCTCCTGCTCCTCCTCCTCTACTTCTTCTTCCTCGTCCTCCTCCTCCTCCTCTTCTTCTTCCTCTTCCTCTTCCTCTTCTTCTTCTTCCTCTCTCCTCCTCCTCTTCTTTTTCTTCCTCCTCCTCCTCCTCTTCTTCCTTCTTCTTCTCCTCTTCTTCTTCCTCCTCCTCCTCTTCTTCTTCTTCCTCCTCTTCTTCCTCCTCCTCCTCCTCCTTCTTCTTCTTCCTCCTCCTCCTCCTCCTCCTCTTCTTCTTCTTCTTCTTCTTCCTCTTTCCACGCAGCCCCTCTGTGCATTGACGGAATATACGAAGCAGGAGAGCAGGTACAGGCATGTAGGCCACACCCCACCTCTGTGTAATCTAGGGCTGCCAACTTTGGGTTGGGAAATTCCTGGAGATTTTGGAGGCGGAGCCTGGGGAGGGAGAGGCTTGAGGAGGGACGGGACCTCGGAAGGGAATGACGCCACCGAGCAGCCATTTTCTTCAGGGGAACCGATCTCAGTCCCCTGGAGATCGGGTCTCGGCTCCCCCTGGAAGCTGACAGCCCTGGCATAGCTGCTGGCTCACAAGCACGGTGCATGCGCAGAGAGGAAGTGATCGCCCATGCAGTCACTCCCCACGTTAAGTGAGGTCGGGAGAGCAGCGTCCCTGATCGCAGGGGCAAAGGTCTGCCTTGGCCTTGTGCAGATGACCCAGTGCTTACAGAAGGGGGGAACCAGTGCCCTCAGGTCCACTCTCCGTCCCCGGGCGTTCACTCAACAAGCAGAGGGGCTTTGTGAAGAGGGCAAGTATCCCCTAGGGGCTTCTGAGTTCCTGGAGGCAGCTTCCCTTCGAGCTTCCTGTGGTCTCAGCGGGAGGGAAGAATCACAGAATCACAGAATCGTAGAGTGGGAAGGGGCCTCCAGGGTCATCTAGTCCAACCCCCTTGCACAAGGCAGGAAACTCACAAATACCCCCCCACACACACACACACCCAGTGACCAGTGTTCCCTCTAAGCTGAGTTAGTGTGAGTTAGCTCACCGTTTTTTTTAGTCTCCGGCTCTCACATTTTTGTCTTAGCTCAGGAAGGAGGGCTCCAGAGCAAACTGAGTTGAATGCAGCAGCCAATTACTCGCTCACAACTTTAATGCCAGGAGCTGACAAAGTAGGATTTTTGCTCACAGGATTCCATATTGCCAGTGACCCCTGGGCTTCATGCCCAGAGGAAGGCCAAAAAAACCCTCTAGGGCCAAACTGGCCTGGAGAAAAATTGCTTCCTGACCCCAAAGTGGTCATCAGTATTTCCCTGGGTGTGTAAGTGTCAAGTTCTCCAGATAGTCAGTCAAACACCAGGCTTCATAAGAAGGTAGTATTTATTAAAACCAGTCATAGAGCTGCATGAACCAGTTCTTTGTCAGTGATGCTGGATAGTACAAAGCAATAGCAATTATAGCCCATTCAAACTACCCCCCCCAACTATAAGCCAATGGGTACATTTTGCGCGCACGCTAAGCCATGAAAGAAAACACCTCAGACCAGTAAATTCCCCATGCCAGGGTAGCATGAGACCCAAGGTCAGGCGAAGTGATAAGAAACAGAACAGACACTCTAAATCAGTGAGACTGGAGACTCAGAGTTCCTCCCACATTCCAGAACAGTGAAAGATGCCTCTTCCCCACCCCCACCCCCACTCACAGCAATGGCAGGGTTACCTGACAATAAGAAAGGGCCACGAGAACTAAGCATTGTGGCAACCCTTCCTGCCCTCCCTCTCATGATCTGCCCAAGTTCACAGAATCCGCATTGCTGTCAGATGGCCATCTAGCCTCTGTCTGAAAACCTCCAAAGAAGGAGAGCCCACCACCTCCCGAGAAAACCTGTTCCACTGAAGAACCGCTCTGACTGTCAGGAAGTTCTTCCCAATGTTTAGTCGAAAACTCTTCTGATTTAATTTCAACCCGACCTTCTGTGGCAACAGAAAAGAAGAGCAGGTGGCCGTCTCAAAGGCCTTCACCGAAACAGTTGTGGTGGGAAGCGGTTTGTCCAACCGATTCACCAGTGTTCTTGGGAGCATCAAAGCCAGATGGAGGAGAAGAGAGGCTTTTCCGGGGCCAGGTTCCGGTTGAGTATGCAAGGGCAGAGGCGATCTTCTGGCAGGGTTCCCCTGCCCGTGGGGGTTGAAGCTCTCTCTCCTTTTGCTTTGACTAGAAAAGCTCCCTTAACAAACCTCTCCGTCTTGCTGCCCAAAACTTCTTCATGCGGCACTTCCAGCCGAGCTGCAGCGTGTGAAAAAAAAGGGAGCAATAAAGTGCTTTGCTAAGCTTTCTACATGCTCATAAATAATGGAAAGGGAGACAATGAAATACATACTGCAGAAGAACCGGGGCTGTGCCGAATATATTAATTTGGACGGGCAAATGAGAAAGTAGAGACAGTTCCGGTTTGCGGTTTGCTAGCAAGCAGGAAAAGGAGAGTTTGGGATTTTTTGTTTTACGGGAGAAGTCTGTAAGCGTCCATGCCTGGTTTATCTGGAGACGGGAGTCTAGATGATACTGTTGTGTTCTCCCATGAGTTACAGGATTTTATATAATGTCCTGATTTGGGTGGCCAAGACGAGCTTCATTTTGTCCGGGCTCAGAAGCTAAGCGGGGTCAGCTCTGTTCAATATTTGGATGGGAGACCACCAAGCAATGTTCCCTCTAAACTCCGCAGTGTTGTGAGCAGAAATTCTATCTCGTGAGCAAAAAAAGCTAGTAGCATTAAAATTGTGAGCAACTGTATGTTTGACTATTGCCTAAGTTAGTTTTTTTAGAAGATTACTTCCATAAACCTTGTAAAAACCTCAGAATAAATTCTTTTAAATTATAATTAAACTTTACTTGAAGAATAATTTAAGCATGATAAGAGAAAACAGAATCAAGTCAAATTTCAACCAACCTGTCCTCTGGACAATAGGTCTACCCACCTCTTGACACTACATTGGTAGACTTGGCCTCTGGAGAACTGGTCTATCCTCCCCAGTCCACTATATTGGTAGACCTGGCATCTAGAGAACAGGTGTACCCACCCCTTGCCACTGTATCAGTAGCCTGACCTCCAAAGAACAGGTCTATCCATCCCTTTCCACGATATTCATAGACCTGGCCTCCAGAGAACAGGTCTACCCACTCCTTGAAACTATATTGGTAGACTTGGCCTCTGGAGAACAGGTCTATTCACCCCTTGCCACTATATTGGTAGACCTGGACTCCGGAGAACAGGTCTACCCTCCCCAGTCCACTATATTGGTAGACCCGGCCTCCAGAGAACAGGTCTACCCTCCCCAGTCCACTATATTGGTAGACCCGGCCTCCGGAGAACAGTTATACCCACCCCAGGCCGTTATATTGGTAGACCGGGCCTCTGGAGAGCAGGTCTACCCACCTCAGGCCACTATATTGGTAGACCGGGCCTCCGGAGAACAGGTCTACCCACCCCAGGCCACTATATTGGTAGACCTGGCATTGGACAGTTGCCTTGTCTTGAACCTTAGAAAACATACCAGCACTAGGTGGGGGGAGTCTTGCTGTCAGTTTTTTTTTTTTTTAATGAAATATGACAACCAGCGTTACAGGTCAAGTATAACAGAGGAGGAATAATCACTGTCAGAATCCTGCCTAACCTAACAAACAGGAAGTTGCTTAAATGTTATCTACCTGCCCAAACTACTTATTTAGTCAAATGTTTATACCCCTTTTTTCCCTCAAGGCAGTTTACAAATCACACTAAAAACATAACAGGGGTGTGGGAAAAAATCATTCCCCTACCAGCTCCATTGTAGTCCATAGGGACTATTATAGTCAATGGGCCCCATAAGCTATAATGGAGAATAGATCTGGGGGTATCTGGGGCTCTGGGGTGCTGTTTCTTTTTGGGCAGAGGCATCGAATTTGCAGCATAGCTGCTGGCGCCTCTCATTACACTTCTGCTCCCCCAAGTTTCAAAAAGATTGAACTAAGGGGTCCAATTCTATGGGCCCCAGAAGGAGGTGCCCCCATCCTCCACTATTTACAATGAAGGGGGGGGGAAATGTCACAACCAATGCTCCCTCTAAGCTGTGGAGTCCTGTGAGCCAAAATTCTACTTTGTGAGCTCCTGGCGTTAGAGCTGTGAGCGAGCGATTTGGCTCCTGCACCAATTAGCTTGCTCTGGAGCCCCATCCCTTCCTGAGCTAAGACAAAAATGTGTGAGCCGGAGGCTAGACAACTGTGAGCTAGCTCACACTCACTCAGCTTAGAGGGAACACTGCTCACAACCCCTGAACTGCCTGTTAAAATCTTGTGCACCAGAGGGCCCCCCCCAGAGCAGCTTAGAGGGGAGTGTGCCACCAAGGTGGTCCAGGGTTGCTACCCAGGGGCATGCAATGGCAAACCACCCCTGAACTTCTCTTACCTTGAAAACCCCGTGGGGTTTCCATGAGATGGCTGCAACATTACAGCATTTTCCGTTATCACATCATGCAGCACTTTCCGCTATCACATGCATCCTCTAAGGCTGTGTAACGGGATCCTCCCCAAATCGGCTGGATGCCTATGTGTGTATGAGCGCATGAGCGCATGAGCGCATAGACATCCAGCCGATTTACCAGGGAAAAGCCGTTTACAGCCGCACCTCCAGGCCAGCAGTCTGAACGCTCCCGCGTGCCTCCTTCCGGTATGCTCCCGTATCAGTCAGCCCCGTGTGACCAGGAAAACCCGGAACAGTTTGTTCCAGGGCTTTTTTGCAATGACTGGCTCCCGCTTCAAACTGCCAGTCTGAACTCAGCCTAAGAAGAGAAATGGGAACTGTACTCTGTAGTGTTTGTTAATGTAAATACCGCTGCATCAGCCGCAATCACATTATTCTCGTCTTCGCGCTTCATCTCACAGTCACATGCCGTTGGCACATCTGATTTCTGCCTTCCGCCCATGCATCTAAATGATGCGTTAAATTGCAAATCCATCCCGAGTCACCAGGTGGAAAGCCCGATGCATGTGTTGCGGCTCAGCGGTAGAGACTCTGTTTTGCATGCAAAAGGGGTTCGATCCTCGGCACCTCCCGTTAAGAGGGTCAGGTAGGAGGTGATGGGAAAGACCTTTGCCTGGCTGTGACCCTGGAAAGCCACCACCAGTCAAGACAATATTGGCTTTTTAGGCGAGGGATAAAGCGCCTGGGGCTCTTTGGCTTGGAGAAACGACGGCTGAGGGGTGACATGATCGAGGTTTACAAGATTATGCCTGGGATAGAGCAGGTAGAGAAAGAAGTCCTTTTCTCCCTTACTCACAATACAAGGACTTGTGGACACTGAGCCGTCGGGTTAGAGCGGATAAAAGGAAGTACCCAAAGAGTGATGAACACATGGAATTCACTGCCACGGTAGGTGGTGGCAGCTACAAGCATGGACGGCTTCAAGAGGGAATTGGATAAACATCTGGAGCAGAGTCCATCAGTGGCTATTAGCCACAAGGTATAGATAGAAACTCTCAGTCTGGGGCAAGTAATGCTCTGTATTCTTGGTACTTGGGGTGGGGGCAACAGTGGGAGGGCTTCTGGTGTCCTGGCCCCACTGCTGGAGCTCCTGAGGGCACCTGGTATTTTTGGCCACTGTGTGACAGGGTGTTGGACTGGACGGGTCATTCATTGGCCTGATCCAACATTGGTTTCTCTTATGTTCTTATCTAACCCAGTATAAGGCAGCTGTGTTTAGGGAGATGTCATGGCTAAGTGGCAGAGCCTCTGTTTGGCATGCAGAAGATCCCTGGTTCAATCCCCGGCACCTGTAGTTAAAAGGATCAGGGTGTAGGCAATGTATATACATGCAGCTGTCCTCTACTGAGTTGGATCAGTGATCTATCCAAGTTACTGTTGTCCACGCTCAGCAGCGGTGGGTTGCCAGAAACCCCAGTCCAGGTCTTTCACATCTCCTATTTCTTGGTCCTGTTTACTGGAGACGATGGGGGCTGAACCTATATCTGTGGAGAAAACACCTGGATGCTTCCAGCTTTCTCCCCTTTTTTTGTTGTTGACTTGCTCCAACTGCATAGCCATGCAACTGTATTTCTGTATTTTGGATCCAAAGGGTTAAATTGTATAGCTATTCTTGATTTAGATTGGAAACTCCTGTTCACTCTGGGCATATTTCAGTAGTTTCCAGCGTCTCTAGAATAACTGCCGGTCGGCTGGCACAGACTATTCTTCAAGATACCGCTTTGTTATGATGCACGGTTCCATTTACCCGAAAACAATCTACTCCGTGTCCTGGTGGAGTTGTTAAATTGGCTTCCACGGAAAGAAGAGGATGTCCGCTGTTATGCTGGCAAATATGAACAAAACAGTGCGAAAGAGAATGTGGGCCGATGAACAGATTTTGTAAAAGCTTTGCAGCGGGGTGCTAAACAGATTTATCGCCACTTTGGTGTAGTGGTTAGGAGTGCAGTGCAGACTCTAATCTGGGAGAACCAGGTTTGATTCCCCAGTCCTCCACATGCAGCTGCTGGTGTGACCTTGGGTCAGTCACAAGCTATCTCAGAGCTGTTCTCTCACGAGCAATTCTGGAAAGAGCTCTCTCAGCCCCACCTATCTCACAGGGTGTCTATTGTGGGGAGGGGAAGGAAAAAGAGACTCCGAGTGCTCCAAGTGAAGGGTGGGGTATAAATCCAATCTCCTCCTCTTCCTCTTCTTCAATCCATTGATTTAAATAGATTCAGAAAAGTGTAACTCAGTGCGACAATGACCTCTCCATATGTCGTCGAAGGCTTTCATGGCCGGAGTTCATTAGTTGCTGTAGATTTTGCGGGTTGTGTGGCCGTGGTCTTGGCATTGTGGGACCTGACATTTCGCCAGTAGGTGTGACTGGCATCCTTAGACCTCACAGCTGCTGGCAAAACGTCAGGTCCTACAATGCCAAGACCACAGCCACACAATCCGGAAAATCTACAGCAACTAATGACCTCTCCATTGAGAATGTTCCATAGTATCTTTTATAAGATGGAATGGATGTCTACCAAAGTGCAATGGCCGTTTCATGAAATATTCCAAAAGCCGTTCTCAGTTCTCAGGGAAATTCTGTGAACGCTGATCAACTTTTTCTGATGAGACATAAAAAATGCTATATATGTCCTTTTAAAAAAAAATCCCTTCAACATTTGCAGAATGCATTGGGAATGTTGAACTCAACATCTGTTTCATTTTGGTAAATGCCCATTTCAGGTATTGTACTTTGCATCCATTGGACTTTATTAATGGCTTTGTCTGCGGTCCCTTTTAAAATGTTGACCCTCTTCTTTTTTTTTTTTAGTTTGCGGCAGCAAGTTATATAACAGTCACCACTTTCCTGGCACTTCAGGGAAGGGATTATTATTTCAGAACAACAATTTTGTGCAAGTCTAACCCATTTTTTTGGAGCTGCAGTGGCTCAAGTGGTTAAGATGCTGAACTGCAGGCTGTGGAAGGTCAGTAGTTCAGCAGTTTGAGACCCGGGTGCCGCATGACAGGGTGAGCTCCTGTCTCTAGTTCCAGCTCCTGCCAACCTAGCAGTTCGAAAGCTAGAAATTGCAAGTAGATAAATAGGTACCACTTCGGTGGGAAGGTAACAGCGTTCCGTGCACCTTGGTGTTTAGTCATGCCGGCCACATGACCACGGAAACGTCTTCGGACAGCGCTGGCTCTTCGGCTTTGAAACGGAGATGAGCACCGCAACCCTAGAGTCGGATTCGACTGGCTTTCAAGCAAGGGAACCTTTACCTTTACCTTTAACCCATTTTTAGTAAAGAGGGAATCCTCCTAGAATACATGCAGAGCACCAAAATAGACTTTTGGAGAGACCCCTGATGGTAGGACAGAGGCGTGTTATCCAGGTTGGCAGCGAGGTTTCATGAAGCCCCGTGGGAATTGGAGGTGAACAAGACATAAGAACATAAGAACATAAGAGAAGCCAATGTTGAATCAGGCCAATGGCCCATCCAGTCCAACACTCTGTCACACAGCGGCCAAAATATACCAGGCGCTATCAGGAGGTCCAGCAGTGGGGCCAGGACACTAGAAGCCCTCCCACTGCTGCCCCCCAAGCACCAAGAATAGAGAGCATCACCTGCCCCAGACTGAGAGTTCCCATCTATACCCTGTGGCTAATAGCCACTGAGTGGACTTCTGCTCCATATGTTTATCTAATTCCCTCTTGAAACTGTCCATGCTTGTAGCTGCCACCACCTCCTGTGCAGTACCACCGAGCCGTTTCTCCCCCTGACTCGATTTCCAGGTTGGCCCCCAAGTCCAGGCAGTTCATTCCTCCTGATTTTTTTCTTCAGTTGCTACACTCCCAGACATCTTTCGGAGGGTTGCCAACCTCCAGACGCTGGCTGGAGATTGCCTGGAATTACAACTGATCTCCAGGTGACAGACATCCGTTCCCTTGGAGAAAATGGCCGCTTTGGGGCACAGACTCGATGGCATTAGACCCTGCTGAGGTCCTTCCCTGCCCCGAACCCCACCCTCCATCTGCTCCCAAAATCTCCAGGTATTTCCCAATCCAGAGGTGGCAACACAATATCTGTGGGCAATGCTCCCTCTAACCTGTGGAGTCTTGTGAGAAAAAATTCTACTTGGTGAGCGACAGGCATTGAAGTTGTGAGTGAGGGATTTGGCTGCTGCATAAATTAGTTTGCTCTGGAGCCATCCCCTTCCCGAGCTAGGACAAAAATGTGTGAGCCAGAGGCTAAAAAGCTGGGAGCTAGCTCACACTAACTCAGCTTAGAGGGAACACTGTGGGAACTATTGTCTAGGGCCTTATTCTTGTTCATATTCACACACACACACAAACACTTCCATCTTTCTTTTAACAGTTATGCACTCTCTCATTTTCTCTAGTTTTTATTCTTTGATGTGGCCTGTTGACTGTGTTATTCCATCAGTTGTTCTCTTTAGAAATTGGCCTCTGCTTCAGTGTTGTTCTTGCAAAGTCTGCATTGCTGTATTTATTTAAACCATTTAAAAGGCCGCCTGTCTCCCAGAAGAAAAGAGCAAGAGTCCAGGAGCATTTGAAAAACTAACCAAATTTGTGGCCGGGGAGGAGCTTTTAAAGGGAGTGACTGCTCACTTCTTCAGGTACAGCGAGAATGGGAGTCCCTCCGTCCTTATAACTGGACAGTAGATTGAGTGATTTCAGATGCCAAATGGCAATAGCAGGTGAATGACAATAGCAGGTGTGATTAGATTAGGTGTGATATGCAGAGGGGGGAGCAGGCATGGAGAAATCAGCATTGGTAATGAGACAGGAAACCTAGGTCTCTGTTCAGTCCAGGAGGATGCATTGTCTTGAGCTTCTTTGTCACTTGCAATTCAGCAGTCTCTCTTTCTAATCTCCCTTTGACATTCCTGCGTAGGAGAACTTCTACTCTTAGGTCAACAAATGAATGTCCTGGAAGGGCAACAGTGGGAGGGCTTCTGGAGTTCTGGCCCCACTGGTGGACCTTCTGATGGCCCCTGGGTTTTGGCCACTGTGTGACCCAGAGTGTTGGACTGGACAGGCTGTTGACCTGATCCAACATGTTTTCTTTTATGTTCTTATGTCTGGGGCTGTGATGCTCTGCATTCTTGGTGCTTGGGAGGCAAAAGTGGGAGGACTTCTGGCGTTCTGGCCCTGCTGGTGGACCCCCTGATGACACCTGGGTTTTGGCCACTGGGTGACCCAGAGTATTGGACTGGACAGGCTGTTGGCCTGATCCAGCATGGCTTCTCTTATGTCTGGGACAGTGATGCTTTGCTTCATCAGCATTTGCACAGAACTGAAATTAAACAGTGCAGAGAATCAGTCGATGGCCGACCACAAAAAGACAGGCAGCAGAAGAGCTGAATTATTACACAGGCGAAAGGGGAAATAGTAATTTTACACTTTGAAAGGCGCGGGGGATGCAAATCACTGATTTGGCCAGAAACGTTGAGCAAAAAACAGTGCTTGCTTCTAATGTGGTACTGGGAGAAGGCCCGGGCCATCAGAGCTCTGCCGTCTAAAAGTTTAATTGTTCTCAGGTTGAGAAACTGGACGTGAATAAAATATTACAGCCATCTATCTGGACCATCAATCAGAGAACACAGACAACGTTAATTTTTTTTCTGATACGAATAAATCCTCGACTTTGTGATTTCTGGGATTAGGCTGGGTCTTTCCAGAAAAGTTACTGGCAGTTGCCAAGAGGTTAACAACAGGTGTAGAAGAAATATAATATATTGTTGATGATCCTCTGGAAGAGCCAGCCATGGTTGTTCTTTGCACCAACAGGGTAGAAGTTTCCAAGCAATGGTACCACCAGATGCATCTTTGATGCTCCAGATGCGTTTGAAAGATGAAGACAGCAGTATTCCCGTCGCATTCTTCTCCCATGTTGCAAACACAGATTCACAGTAGAAAAGCAGATGTGCATATCCGTACCAGTGAGTGAACCCATCTCCAACATCCCTTCTGCAACTCCAGTTGGACCCCTCTGTCTGCATAGCCAATAAGAACTTAAGAACGTAAGAGAAGCCAATGTTGGATCAGGCCAATGGCCCATCCAGTCCAACACTCTGTGTCACACAGTGGCCAAAAAGACCAGGTGCCATCAGGAGGTCCAGCAGTGGGGCCAGGACACCAGAAGCCCTCCCACTGTTGCCCCCCCAGCACCAAGAATACAGAGCATCACTTGCCCCAGAGTCCCTATCTATAAGGTAAAGGTTCCCTTGCTCGAAAGCCAGTCGAATCCGACTCTAGGGTTGCGGTGCTCATCTCCGTTTCAAAGCCGAAGAGCCAGCGCTGTCCGAAGACGTTTCCGTGGTCATGTGGCCAGCATGACTAAACACCAAGGCGCACGGAACGCTGTTACCTTCCCACCAAAGTGGTACCTATTTATCTACTTGCAATTTCTTGCTTTCGAACCACTGATGGACCTCCAATTCCCTCTTGAAGCTGTCCATGCTTGTAGCTGCCACCATCTCCTATGGCAGTGAATTCCATGTGTTCATCCACTTCGTTTTATCTGTTCTAACTGGACTGCTCAGCAATTTCATGGAGTGCCCACGAGTTCTTGTATTGTGAGAAAGGGAGGAAAGTACTTCTTTTCGATTCTGAAGTTTTGGAGTATGGAATTGACCAGAAGAATGAGAGGAAGACCAAAGTACATCCTGTGCGCTGACTGCAATGGACTCGGAAGGATGTAACTGTCTTTCAGACTGCGCCCTGTTTAGGATACAACCTTATTGTTAAGTTTGTGCCTGCCGTCCTCTGGAATCTTGTGCTGCTCAACCTTTTTGTCCACCGCATAGTGTGGGGGGGGGGCGGCGAGGAGAAGAGGTGAACCACTCGCTTCATGCGGGGCTCTGAAAGAACGGAAGGAAGATGCCCGGCCTTCTCCTAGCTCCTCTGCCTGCCATGGAGATGTTTAATTCCTAGAGTGGAGCCTGAAGAAAGAGACAACGGCCAATCAAGTAGCAGCAATGCAAGGGTATCTAAGGGATATGGAGAGCAGAAGAAGAAAAGTTGTTTTTATACCGTGCTTTTCTCTACTTTGAGGTGTCTCAGAGTAGGAAAAAGTGCAGCTCAAAACCATATTCAGATACCCCAGGGGCAACGCCATACTGGCTGCAAAGTCACCCCTGAGTGACCATAAATCTATGCAGAAGGCACCGTAAAATCTGATGATCAAAGAAAGAGAAAGCGGCATGCAGTGTGGAGGGTACCACAGAATCTGATAATCAAAGAAAGAGAAAGCAGCATGCAATAAAGAGGGTAATTTCTGTTCCAATGTGGGTTTTGTAAAACAACAGAGAAGGAAGAAGAAGAAGAAGAAGAAGAAGAAGAAGAAGAAGAAGAAGAAGAAGAAGAAGAAGAAGAAGAAGAAGAAGAAGAAGAAGAAGAAGAAGAAGAAGAAGAAGAAGAAGAAGAAGAAGAAGAAGAAGAAGGAGGAGGAGGAGGAGGAGATTGGATTTATACCCCGCCCTTCACTCAAAGTCTCAGAGCAGCTTACCATCTCCTTTCCCTTCCCCTCCCCACAACAGACCCCCTGTGAGGTAGGTGGGGGGAAAGAGATCTCTTTCGAATACTGCTCTTTCAAGAACAGCTCTGACAGATCTATGTCTTGCCCAAGGTCATCCAGCAGCTTCAAGTGGAGGAGTGGGGGAATCAAACCCGGTTCTCCCAGATTGGAGTCCACGCACTTGACCACTGCACCAAACTGATTCCCCGATGCAGAATCGCCCAGTGGCTTGCAATTCCCTCTCTCTCCCCACAACAGGCACCTTGTGAGGGAGGTGGGGCTGAGAGAGTTCAGAGAGAGATAACTGTGACTGGCCCAAGGTCACCCAGCAGGTGTCATGTGGAGGAAGAGTGGGGGATCAAACCCGGCTCTCCAGATTAGAGTCTGTCACTCTTAACTGCTAGACCACACTGGCTTTTCTAGTGCACCTAGAACAGAAGTTTTGGAGTGTGGAACTGAGCGGAAGAATGAGAGGAAGACCAAAGGGAGTAATCTATGGCAGAGAGAGAGAGAGAGAGAGAGAGAGAGAGAGAGAGAGAGAGAGAGAGAGAGAGAGAGAGAGAGAGAGAGGTGTGTCTTGCCATCCACTGCAGAGGAGAGGCAAGCTCACATATCAATCTGAATCTTTGTCTGAGGGCCTGTAGCTTGAGAAGAGGCGTCTGCGGCTGCCCGATAAAAATAACCTTGTAAAAGTGTCTCCGACAAACTCTCTGGCCTAACTGAAGCGGCCAAAAAGACGTTACAGCAGGGGCATCTTTAAGGCTCCCCAGCGATTGCACGGTCCGCAGAACTCGCGGGCACTCCATGAAATTGCTGAGCAGTCGGGTTAGAACAGATAAAAGGAAGTTCTTCTTCACCCAAAGAGTGATTAACACGTGGAATTCACTGCTACAGGAGGTGGCGGCAGCTACAAGGATGGGCAGCTGCAAGAGGGAATTAGATAAACATATGGAGCAGAAGTCCATCAGTGGCTATTAGCCACAGGGTATAGATGGGAACTCTCAGTCTGGGGCAGGTGATGCACTCTATTCTTGGTGCTGGTGGGGGGGTCAACAGTGGGAGGGCTTCTAGTGTCCTGGCCCCACTGCTGGACCTTCTGATGGCACCTGGTATATTTTGGCTGCTGTGTGACAGAGTGTTGGACTAGATGGGCCATTGGCCTGATTCAACATTGGCTTCTCTTATGTTCTTAGGTGAGCAGTACTTTTGCCCGTGCAAAAATCGCTCCTGCCCTTCTCCTTCGGCCTCACCTTTTAAAAGGCTCTCGGAAAACTTCCTTTCCCGCAAACCGTTTCGGAGATTGATCCGCCGCTATTTAATCTCTCCATCCTTCAACCCTTTTTTTTTCATTTTTTATAAAACATATTTCAATATTTAAAATGTGATTTTAAAAAAAATTGTGTTATTACGCCCAGGCCGGGCATGGCTGCATGTGTTGTGTTTTGCGATGCACCTGGAGAGCCAGCTGGTGCGTGTGAAGGGGCCGCTATATAAAGAAACGGTTGGTATTAAAATAATTATTATAGTGCCGCATCTCATTGGCATGCTTTGATGGGTACTTAAACGGAATCTGCATGTCATTTTCACCAGCATGGCAAATGGGAGGCTGTTGCGAGTCGACATTTTTCCCCTTTTTATTTTCCGATCCTGGGGTGATTATCCCCCCATGGGAAACATACACGATTTCTAGTTAATTTGCATTAACTGTGTGGAAGGCCCAGGACAGGACATTGAAAGCCTGTAAAAAGCATAACACAATTGACAGAATGGGGTTCCGCAAACTGATGGTGCGACCTCATTGGGAGTACCGTGTACAGTTCTGGCCACCACACCTCAAAAAGGATATTATAGCTTTGGGAAAAGTACAGAAAAGGGCAACTAGAATCAGGGCCGGCTCTCTCACTAGGCGAACTAGGCATTTGCCTAGAGCACGCCAGCCCTTGGGGGCACCAAAAGTCCCCTGCCAAAAGCCCCCCCAACCTCCCCACCCCTTCCCTGGCTTGCCAGCGTGTCCTGGCAGCGGGCGACAGGGGGAAGGAGGAGGAGGAGGAGTAGGGGAGCCCTTCCTCACCCTAGGAAGCCCCAGCGGCGGAGTGACAGGAGGTTGGCAACCCCGTAATTGGGCGCACGTGGGGGGGGTGCCAGAAAGTAGCCCCGCCTAGGGTGCAAAAAAGCCTCGGGCCGGCCCTGACTAGAATGATAAAAGGGTTGGAACACTTTCCCTATGAAGAAAGGTTAAAGCGCTTGGGGTTCTTTAGCTTGGGGAAATGACGGCTGAGGGGTGACATGATCGAGGTATACAAGATTATGCATGGGATAGAGCAGGTCGAGAAAGAGGTACTTTATTCCCTTTCTCACAATATAAGAACTCGTGGGCACAAAAAGAAATTGCTGAGCCGTCGGGTTAGAACAGATAAAAGGAAGTACTTCTTCACCCACACAGTGGATTATTAACACATGGAATTCACTGCCGCAGGAGGTGGTGGCAGCTACAAGCATAGATGGCTTCAAGAGGGAATTGGATAAACATCTGGAGCAGAGGACCATCAGTGGCTTTTAGCCACAAGGTATAGATAGGAACTCTCAGTCTGGGGCAAGGGATGCTCTGTATTCTTGGTGCTTGGGGGGGGGTTCAACAGCAATGTTCCCTCTAAGCTGTGGAGTCCTGTGAGCAAAAATTCTACTTTATGAGCTACGACCATTAAAGTTGTGAGCTGGTCATTTGGCTACTGCATAAATTAGTTTGATTTGGAGCCCTCCTTCCTGAGCTAAGAAAAAAATGTGTGAGCCAGAGGCTAAAAAACGGTGAGCTAGCTCACACAGACTCAGCTTAGAGGGAACCCTGGTCAACACTGGGAGGGCTTCTAGTGTCCTGGCCCCACTGGTGGACCTCCTGACGGCACCTGGTACATTTTGGCCACTGTGTGACACAGAGTGTTGGACCGGATGGGCCATTGGCCTGATCCAACATTGGCTTCTTCTATGTTCTTATGTTGTTATGATAGGACACTGATGGCCTGTAAAAACCATGTTGACTGAATGGGGTCTGCAAACTGATGCCATCTTGGGCGAACTCCGATGTGCATGGCATTTCTCTCTGCTGCGTTAAGAGTATTTCAAGGCTGGGTAGAAACTAGTCAGCAGGCTTGGGAATGAGCTTGCCCCCGAGTTGTCACGGATCACGTCGTTCTCATGCAAGGAGGACCTCTCCTTTCCTCTGCTCTTCCTCCTCCTGGAGCAGAAGCGGGAGTGAGTTGAGTTTTGGCCTGAATGGAAAAACACAGGAGAACAGTGAAGAGACCCTCAGAAACAGAGTGGCTGGGAAGAAAAGTTTAAATTATTGAAATTAACCTTATTGCAACATTTTCAAGATGTTGAGAGGGCTACTAGAATATGGGTCGGGGTGCCATTAAAAGAACGGCAGAAGAGGCAGCGGGAACAAGGTTAATTTAGCTTGCCGAGCATATACCTGATAGCTAGCTATTATTTGTTGTTGTTCAGTTGCACAGTCGAGTCCGACTCTTCGCGACCCCATGGACCAGATCACGCCAGGCCCTCCTGTCTTCCGCTGTCCGCTGAAGTCTGCTCAATTTCATGTTCGTTGCATCGATGACACTGTCTGACCATCTCATCCTTTGCCGTCCCCTTCTTCTTTGACCTTCAATCTTTCCCAGCATCAGGGTCTTCTCCAGTGAGGGCTCCCTTCTCGTTTGGTGGCCAAAGTATTTGAGCTTCAGCTTCAGGATCTGGCCTTCAAGGGAACAGTCAGGGTTGATTTCTTTTAGGATTGACTGATTCGATCTCCTTGCAGTCTCCCTCATGGATCACTGCCTTGTCGTGGCGAGGGGGCTTGCGTGGTTCGATGAGGCTGTGGGCTATGCCGTGGAGGGCCACCCAGGACGGACAGGCCACAGCAGAGAACTCAGACCAAGCGTGATCCCCTGGAGAAGGAAATGGCAACCCACTCCAGTATCTTTGCCAAGAAAACCCCATGGACAGTAACAAAAGCTATTATATGTCAGTCCTATTATTTGCTTTGAATTACAGTTTGTTAGATGTATCTAATTACCTTACTAGATGTTCCCAATTACCTTCTTTCTTTTCTTTTGATATCTTGGACCTTTAAGGTATGGCTCTTTTATATATCCATAACAATTATATATTTTGTCGAAGACTTTCACGGCCAGAGTTCATTAGTTGCTGTAGATTTTTCTGGGTTGTGTGGCATGGTCTTGGCATTGTAGGACCTGACATTTCGCCAGCAGCTGTGACTGGCATCCTCAGAGGTATAACATGGAAAGATGGAGTACTCTCTGTGTCAAGGTGAGTAGAAGAATGGTAGGCAGGTAATTTATATCTATCCCGGACCACACAGTGGAGCATTCAGACAAGAATAAAAGAACATGGAAGACACTGCAGCCTTGGCCAACCTGAAAAATCAGCAGTGGCTGAACATAGCCTAACCCAAACAGGACACAGCATTTTGTTCCAGGACACTAAAAGGCTGGACAACACTTCCAACTACCACATCAGATTACACAGAGAAGCCATTGAAATTCATAAACACAATTTCAGCAGGAAAGAATAAAGCTTAAAAATAAATAGGGCATGGTTTCTTGTCCTGAAAAACACAAAAGGCTCTATGGCTGACAATAGCACTACAGATAAGATTAGAGTTTCAGTAGCCATTCCACACACAAAAGAACCTCCTCAGGAAACAGGAAACCTCCTCAGGAAACAATCCATAGACAAAAGAACCTCCTCAGGAAAGCTCCTCCATTAGCATGTCCATAGCCTGGAGAACTACTACAAGATAATGACTCAGCCCTACCCCACCTTCCAGGGTAGATATAAATTACCTGCTTACCATTCTTCTGCTCACCTTGACAGAGAGAGTACTCCATCTTTCTATGTTATACCTCTGAGGATGTCAGTCACAGCTACTGGTGAAACGTCAGGTCCTACAAAGCCAAGACCACAGCCACACTACCCGGAAAATCTACAGCAACTAACTATTTATTTCTTTTGCTTCTAGTGAAGTGAGAGAGAGACCTGGTGTAGTGCAAGATGGCAAAGATGGGTTAGAGGACTGGTTCATAAGCTTCAATCCTCTACGACCAACCAAGTACCCAAGTTTATTACTGAAGGCCTCCAAACCAGAAACAAAACACATAGGTTGTGGTTGCATGCGCCAGAAAAAACAGAGGTGGGGGAATGAGGCAATTTCCTCCAAAGGAATTTGACCTGTAGTTGCACGATCACACCTCCCTTTGAAGCTGCGGGCGCAGTCCGTCAGTGTGTGATCAGACGCAACTGTGGGTGAGTTGTGTGTTTTTTTGTGCCCTTTTTGTCCCCATGTGCTTAAACGAGGGATCGATGAATTGCATCTCCACACCGAGGGCTTCCTATGGAGTTTGCAATGATGCACATATTGCGGGGGGGGGGAGAGAATGGCCTGTTGGATCAGGCCAGTGGCCCATCCAGTCCAGCCTCCCTGTCTCACGCAGTGGCCAGCCAGTTCCTCTGGAGGGCCAGCAGCAGGGCAGAGAGGCCAAGGCCTTCCCCTGAGAAGAGCATCAGAAGAGCCCTGCTGGATCAGACCAGTTGTCCATCCAGTCCAGCCTCCCGTCTCACACAGGGGGCAGCCAGTTCCTCTGGAAGGCCAACAACAGGGCAGAGAGGCCGAGGCCTTCCCCCGATAAGGAGCCCTGCTGGGTCAGACTAGGGAGGGTCCATCTAGTCCAGCATCCCATCTCACACAGGGGCCAGCCAGTTCCTCTGGAGGGCCAGCAGCAGGGCAGAGAGGCCAAGGCCTTCCCCTGAGAAGAGCATCAGAAGAGCCCTGCTGGATCAGACCAGTTGTCCATCCAGTCCAGCATCCCGTCTCACACAGTGGCCAACCAGTTCCCCTGGAAAGTCAGCAATAGGGCATACAGAGCACAGCTTACGTGGCCTACTACCACACTGCATATTTCACGTTTCTTCACCTCTGCCACATCTCAATTTCACCACTAAAGTCTATATTGACTACTAGTGTGACCGATGCCGGCCTTCCATGATAAGAACATAAGAAGAACCCTGCTGGGTCAGACTGACAGTCCATCTTGTTCAGCATCCTGTTCTCATGCAGTTCATGGATGGAGCAGAGAGCAGGGGTTTAAAGGGACACTGAGTCCCTTTAAACCCCTGCTTTCTGTTCCCCACAAAAGCTGCACAAACAGCTGAGTGGAGGGGACATGCTCCCCACCACTCAGCTGTTTCTGGCTGTCTTCCACAGCCACATTAAACTTTAAAAAGACTGTAGAAGACAGTGCGAAAAGGGAGGTGCTTCCCCCTGTGCAGCTCTTTCAGGCTGTCTTCTGCAGTCCCTTTAAATAAGACCTGTGAGGAGGGGAGCACCTCCCTGCTGTGCAGCTGTTTTTCACGCTGTTTTACAGTCCCTTTAAACTTTAAGGAGACCACACAAGACAGTCCAAAGCAGCTGTTTTTCGGGCTTTCTGAAAACCTCGTTTAAAGGGACTATGGTCCCTTTCGGTGGGATTTGCAAGTTCATCAATCACACAAATCAGTTTGGTTAGTTAATGAGTCTCTCAGTTCGGTTCACAGTTCAGTTTGTGGTTCGACTACGAGCCCAACTTCATTTTCCTGGTTCATGCCCATCCCTAACCACTAGTCTACCAAAGTCTATGTTGACAACTAGGGTTACCAACTCTGGCTTGGGAAACCCCTGGAGATTTGGGGGCGGAGCTGGGGAAGGTGGGGTTTCAGGAGGGGAGGGCCCTCAGCAGGTAGCCAGTTTGGTGTGGTGGCGAAGTGCGCGGACTCTAATCTGGGAGAACCGAGTTTGATTCCCCACTCCTCCCCTTGCACTGGCTGGATGACCTTGGGCAAGCCATAGTTCTGACAAGAGCTGTCCTTGAAAAAGAGCAGTTTCTGTCAGAGCTCTCTCGGCCCCACTGACCTCACAGGGTGTCTATTGTGGGGAGGGGAAGGAAAGGGAGTTTGTAAGCTGCTCCGAGACTCCCTTGGGTAGTGAAGGGTGAGGTATAAATCCAATCTCCTCCTCCTCCTCCTCCTCCTCCTCCTCCTCCTCCTCCTCCTCCTCTTCTTCTTCTTCTTCTTCTTCTTCTTCTTCTTCTTCTTCTTCTTCTTCTTCTTCTTCTTCTTCTTCTTCTTCTTCTTCAACACCATGTAGTTCATGCTCCAAAGCAGCCATTTTCTGCAGGAGAACTGAACTCAACAGTCTGGAAATCAGTTGCAATTCTGGGAGACTTTCAGGGCCCCACCTGGAGAGGTTGGCAACTGTATTGTCCACCCTGACGAGCAGTTGTTCTGCAAGGTCTCGGTCAGAAGTCTTTCCCATCACCTGCTGATCCTCTCAAATGGAGATGCCAAGGACCCGGGATTATACCCAAGAGTACCTGTGCTCACGGCATCCACTATTAACGTCCCGCCTACGTACTAAAAAGGAGAGCCATAAAAAACCGACACGATTAATTTCTATTTGATTCAAGTACTTGGAAACAATTCATGTGTCTTTCTCCCCAGAGGTTTTACGGAGCAATTACTTGAGCGCCAGTTACGCTGACCTTTGTGCCACGGCCATTAATTTTAAGGGGAACTTTGCCTGCGTCAGGATAAACGGGTGATTCATCGGCCTCTTACTGAATGGAGGCGACGGGCGGGTCCCACTCGTTGGGAAGATGAACAGAGGCTGAGCTCCGTGGAAAGAACTGGCCGAACCCACCATGAGACCATCGCTGTGTACCTGGGTCCTGTAGCATTAGCAGTCTCTTGTGAGTTTTGGGAGAGGGGGGAAAAACCAAACGAAATGACTTCTTCAGCAGTTTTGGGAAACCGGCTATAGATAAAATTGATATTGGCTGGCGGGGTGCTGGGTATTAGCCAAATGCGATGTCACATTGCATTACATCAGACCGTCGCATTCCAAAAAAAATCAATTGCTTGCACAGCTTAGATAGGGCTAAAAATGTTCATATCCGATAACCGGCATGGGGAGGTCTTAAAACCGAAACATTCCTGCGCTTTTAATAACCAAGATTGCCCGATTTCTGCCTTCCCGTGGTCTGCGTCTTGCCTTCCTGTGCTATGCTGGGAATTATTAGGAGCAATTGCTATGCTGGGTATTATGAGGGAGGGGACTGGGGGGGAGGGAATCAGCCAGCGTCATAATGCCCCTGAAGAGATCTATGATGCGGCCTCATTTGGAATACTGTGTACAGTTCTGGTCACCGCACCTCAGTATAGATACTATAGCACTGGGAAAAGTGCTGAAATGGGCAACTAAAATGATTAAGGGGAACACCTTTCCTAAGAGGTTCAGGCTCTTTAGCTTGGAGAAACGACGGCTGAGGGGTGACATGATCGAGGTTAACAAGATTATGCCTGGGATAGAGCAGGTAGAGAAAGAAGTCCTTTTCTCCCTTTCTCACAATACAAGGACTCGTGGGCACTCAATGGAATTGCCGAGCAGTCGGGTTAGAAGTGGATAAAAGGAAGGACTTCTTCACCAAAAGAGTGATTAATGCATGGAATTCAGTGCCACAGATGGTGGTGGCAGCTACAAGGATGGACAGCTTCAAGAGGGGACTGGATAAACATAAGAGGCAGAGGTCCGTGAGTGGCTATCATCGGCAAGGGCTGCGGTCACGCACTCTAAATAATCTGCTTTCAATCCACTTTCAGTGCACTTTCCAGCTGGATTCTCCTGTGTGAAAGTGGATTGAAAGTGGATTGTTTAGTGTGTGACTGCAGCCAAAGTATAAATGGAACACTCCGTCTGGGGGCAGGGATGCTCTGTCTTCTTGGTGCTTGGGGGGGGGCAACAGTGGGAGGGCTTCTAGTGTCCTGGCCCCACTGCTGGACCTCCTGGTGGCACCTGGTATTTTTGGCCACTGTGTGACACAGAGTGTTGGACTGGATGGGCCACTGGCCTGATCCAACATGGCTTCTCTTATGTTCTTATATCTGGGGCAAGGGATGCTCTGTCTTCTTGGTGCTTGGGGGGGCAACAATGGGAGGACTTCTGAACTTCTGGCCCCACTGGTGGACCTCCTGGTGATAACTGGGTTTTGGCCACTGTGTGGCACAGAGTGTTGGACTAGATCAGCCACTGGCCTGACCCAACACTGGCTTCTTTTATGTTCTTAAATACCTCTTTTCAGCAACAGACTGAAAAGAGAACCAAGTTCCCTTATGAGATGTTATCCTTGACTTTATGGGAAAGTCTAGATTTTGGATATTCACACATCCAACATGGAGACGAGCACACAACTTTCACCCATGTGAATCCTACCTATTATTAATTTTTTGTAGAGTCCAAAAATATATTTAAACTTCTAGAAACCAAGGAGTTTCCAAAAGACAGAACTAGTAAACAAGCAAGCCGGATAAAAACAGTATTGATCTAACTACCTGTACGCCTATTGTCAATGGGTTGGGCTGAACACACAGCTTTTGAGGGGATGGAGAACTTATTAAAATGGTCCGTCTGTGGATGATTGTGGATCCAAATGGGCTTCTGACAGCTTCTGGGGATTTTCCTGTTGATATAGCTGGTAGTAGCTGGGTGAACACCCGTCAGGGATGCTTTAGGCTGATCCTGCATTGAACTAGGGAGTTGGACTAGATGGCCTGTAGGGTCCCTTCCAACTCTATGATTCTATAAGAAGAAGAAGAAGAGATTGGATTTATACCCCGCCCTTCACTCGGAGTCTCAGAGCGGCTTACAAACTCCTTTCCCTTCCCCTCCCCACAATAGACAACTTGTGAGGTAGACGGGGCTGAGAGAGCTCTTTCGAGAACTGCCCCCGAGAGAACGGCTCTGACAGAACTGATGACTTGCCCAAGGTCATCCAGCAGGTGCAAGTGGAGGAGTGGGGAATCAAACCCAGTTCTCCCAGATTAGAATCCGTGCACTTAACCACTATACCAAACTGGCTACACCAAACTATAAAGGATTAGTTGGCCTCTGATACTGGGAGGTTTCATGGGCAATATAGATAAAATTGCTCCTCAACTTCTTCTCCCATGCACTTTTTGTTTAGTTCTATGTCTGGTAAAAGAGCTCAGAGACGTGATACAGTTGGGACAACAGCTAGAGCAACCATGGAGGAAGCTTTGTACCGAGGGTGACCAAAAACAAGTTGGAGCTTATTTTGTGGTGGCCATAGTGGTAAGGAAACCACATGGTTTTGCTCCCATTGCATCCCCGCAGGGCCACCCAATTATTCCATTCAGGGTAACAAGGGCCTTTTTAATTCTAAGTCCGTGGGTGGAATTGGTAATATGTCTCCTTGCGACAAGCTGGCTGAGTCTTTTGTGGATAAAACTGCCCGTCTGGTCCCATTTGGGGCTCACATTAGCTACATTCATCCTGAGTCTTATAGTCTGCCAGGTTCCCATGGATACCTCTCTGTGAGGGTTGCCAGCCTCAAGGAAAGGCCTGGAGATCTCCCAGGATGACAGTCTCCAGACGACAGAGATCAGTTCCCCTGAAGAAACTGACTGCTCTGAAGGGCAGACTCTGTGATCTGATACCCTGTGGAGGGTCCCTTCCTCCCCAAGCCCCGCCTTCCCAAGACTCCATCTGCAATTCTCCAAGAATGTTGGCCACCTGGAGTGGGCAGCCCTACTTTCAGGTGTAGAAGAAGAAGAGGAAGAAGCAGAGGAAGAAGAAGAAGAAGAGGAAGAAGAAGAGGAAGAAGAAGAGGAGGGGAGGAGGAAGAGGAGGAGGAAGAAGAGGAGGAGGAGATTGGATGTATACCCCACCCTTCACTACCCAAGGGAGTCTCAGAGCGGCTTACAAATTCCTTTCCCTTCCCCTCCCCACAACAGACACCCTGTGAGGGAGGTGGGGCTGAGAGAGCTCTGGCAGAAACTACTCTTTTTCAAGAACAGCTGTGCCAGAACTGTGGCTTGCCCAAGGTCATCCAACAGGTGCAAGTGGAGGAATGGGGAATCAAACCCAGTTCTCCCAGATTAGAGTCCGCGCACTTAACCACTGCACCAGTAAGCAAGCTAACTAACAATATATCACATATGTTGTAAAAGGCTTTAATGGCCAGAGTTCATTGGTTGCTGTAGATCTTCCGGGTTGTGTGGCCGTGGTCTTGGCATTGTAGGGCCTGATACAGAGAGTACTCCATCTTTCTGTGTTATACCTCTGAGGACCTTGACACAGAGAGCACTCCGTCTTTCTGCATTCTACCTCTGAGGATGCCAGTCACAGCTGCTGGCGAAACGTCAGGTCCTACAATGCCAAGACCACGGCCACACAACCCGGAAGATCTACAGCAACTAATATATCACATATGTCATGACAGAACAATTTAATCCAACATGTAGTGAATTAATAATAGGGATGCGATAGAATTTATAAATATATAAGGTAGAGACTTCACGTTCCTAGGATCTTAGATCACTGCAGATGGTGACTGCAGCCATGAAATTAAAAGACGCCTGCTCCTTGGGAGGAAAGCGATGGCAAACCTAAACAGCATGATAAAAAGCAGAGACATCACCCTGCCAACAAAAGTCCGCATGGTCAAAGCAATGGTATTCCCCGTAGTAATGTATGGCTGCGAGAGTTGGACTATAAGGAAGGCCGAGCGCCGAAGAATAGATTCTTTTGAACTATGGTGCTGGAGAAGACTCTTGAGAGTCCCTTGGACTGCAAGAAGATCGAATCAGTCAATCCTAAAGGAAATCAACCCTGACTGTTCCCTGGAAGGACAGATCCTGAAGCTGAAGCTCAAATACTTTGGCCACCAAACGAGAAGGGAGCATTCACTGGAGAAGACCCTGATGCTGGGAAAGATTGAAGGTCAAAGAAGAAGGGGACGGCAAAGGATGAGATGGTTAGACAATGTCATCGATGCAACGAACATGAAATTGAGCAAACTTCAGCGGACAGCGGAAGACAGGAGGGCCTGGCGTAATCTGGTCCATGGGGTCGCGAAGAGTCAGACTCGACTGTGCGACTGAACAACACAGTTCAGGACCCAACAGGATTCTTGCTCAGCTGGGTAAGCAGGAGAGATATTCCCAAAGGAAGACTCTCTTTTGGGGGGTGGGGTTATATAAGTGTGTGCTTACATGCCTGGAAGTCATGGTGGCTTCTGGTGAACCTCACTGGGGCTAGGACATTTCAGATAGGTGGCTTGATAGTTTTCTGCCTCTGCGTCCCAGCCCTGGTATTCCTTGGAGGTCGCCCTCCCAAGTACTTGCCAAGGTCGGCCCTGCGTAGCTTCCAAGAACTGACAAGATCCGGCTTTCCTGGGCTATCCAAGTCAGGCCAAAAGGAAGAATAAACAGACTCCTTTAATTACACCAGCCAACTGTAATTTCTGTCATCCTAAAACACAACACCATACAGCCCATATTTTTTAAAAAACTGCCATTAACAACGAAAGGTCTCTTCATTACTTCCCTAAATAAGCAAATATTGCTCACTCTTGCCAATCATGAAAACAAAAATGAAAGAAAATTCAAATATCTGGTCCGTGACTGCCAATGAGCATTACATGCAGTCAAGAGCAAGACAAAACTGATTTTGGTTATGGCAGGATAAACGTGGGGTGGTGGAAGTATAAATGGTCCACATGTTTTAATTACAGTTTCCTTTATATTCGCTTCCAAGGTTTGCTTTGACATGGCATAGACATCCAATTAGAACGCCATTTGTCCCCTCCTAAATGAAGTTATTTGGAAGTTACAGATGGCTAACTATGTGAGTTTTTAAATCTGATAATTAGGGAAAACACGGCATGGTTTTATCTAATATGAGTCGGCACAGATGCATTTTAATGGGCATTTGGGTGGGAAAGGGTCTAATCAACGAAACCGTCGTCTTTGTTGCACGGAACCATCCTAACTATGGCTAACTTTTGAGGTCTGTGGGTTCCAGTCACCTCTGAAAGAAAATGGAAGCAAGGAAAGAACCCCTTGAATAGTATTTTACAGGTAACAATCAGCTTCTCCTCCATAGTTAAGATGTGATCAGTGCGTCCCTATAGCAGCCAGGACAGTGTTGTGGTTAGAGTGTTACCCTGAGATTTGGGAGCAGCGTTCCCTCTAAGCTGAGTTAGTGTGAGCTAGCTCACAGTTCTTTAGCCTCCGGTTCACACATTTTTGCCTCAGCTCAGCCAGGATGGCTCCAGGGCAAACTAATCTATGCAGCAGCCAAATGGCTCACTCACAACTTGAATGCCAGCAGCTCACAAAGTAGAATTTTTGCTCACAGGACTCCACAGCTTAGAGGGAGCATTGTCTGGGAGACCTGGGTTTGAATTCCGACTGCTCCAGGCTCGCTTTGAGCTGGTCACTCTCACTCCGTCTAACCTACCTCACGGGTCACGCTGTGCAGATCAAATGGAGCCCGGGAGAATGAAGCCGTGAAATCTTTTGGATGCCCCTTAGAGAGAAAAGCGGCCCTGAGCCGTGAGGAACCATGAGGAGGCCGTCCTTCCTCTTCTTTCCAAGATCAGAGTCTCTTCTCTTTCTCAGCCCCAAAGTGAGAATGTGCAACTCTTTCTGTCTGTTTCAGGGGTAAGTCACATACTCGGCATACGCAAGGTCCCAAATTCAATATCCTTAGATACAAGATACCCTGACCCGGATATCCCGGGCTAAAGAACCAGCATGGTGTCGTGGTTAAAAGCAGCGGACTCTGTTCTGGAGAACCAGGTTTGATTCCCCACTCTTCCTCCACTTGAAGCCAGCTGGGTGACCTTGGGCCAGTCACAGTTCTCTCAGAGCTCTCTCATCCCCACCTACCTCACAAGGTGCCTGTTGTGGGGAGAGGAAGGGAAGGCGATTATAAGAGGCTCTGAGGCTCCGTAAGGTATAATAAAGCAGGGTATACAAACCTACTCTTCTTCTTCTTCTGGATCGTATCATAAAATCATAGAATGTTAGAGTTGGAAGGGACCTTGCAGGTCATCTAGTCCAACCCCCTACACTCTGCAGGAGCAGAGCCAAAAGATAGCCCTACATACCTACAACATACCCAAAAGACGGTAGTCCAGCCTCTGCTTGAAAACGTCCAGGGAAGGAGCATCCACCACCTCCCGAGGCAGTCTGTTCCACTGCTCAACCACTCTGACAGTTCCACTGCTCAACCACTCTCCTGATACTTAGCTGGTAACAACTCCCTTGTAATTTCCACCCATTAGATCTAGTCTTGCAATCCGTATCAAGAGAGAATAGATCTGCTCCATCTTTTACATGACAGCCCTTCAAATACTTGAAGACTGCAATCATGTCCCTCTAAACCTTCTCCTTCCCAGGCTAAACAGACCCAACTCTTTCAGCCTTTCCTCGTAAGACTTGGATTCCAACCTCTCACCATCCTGGTCACCCTCTTCTGGACACACTCGAGCTTGTCAATATCCTTCCTAAAATGTGGTGCCCAAAACTGGACACAGGACTCCAGGTGAGGCGTGATGATAGTAGAATAGAGGACACAGGACTCCAGGTGAGGCGTGATGATAGTAGAATAGAGCAGAACTACCACCTCCTGTGATCTGGACACAATGCTTATCAGATGTCAGAAGCTAAGCAGAGTCAGCCCCGGTTAGTACTTGGATGGGAGACCACCAAGGAAGTCCCGGGTTGCTACGCAGAGGTCAGGCAAAGGCCAACATCCTCGAATGTCTCTTGCTTTGAACACCCCTTGAGGGGGTCACTGTCAGCTAGGCCTCTGCGAGATCCTGGCTGTCATGAGTGTGGGGAGGGGGAAGGTTTTGGAATGTCTACTTTCGATTCTGTTGTGCCTTTGCTGTGTTTTATGTGTGTAACCTGACCTCGGGAGCCTGGTGTAGCCTTTCTCTTGGGAACTGTCACCCGTTACTTAGGCGGGTGTTTACCTGATGCCTGATGGGCTACACCCCCTTGAAGGGTGTATAGCTGCTTGTTTTGCGTGCTCCCTCCCCACTTCTAACACGAAATGGTTAAGATACTCTGCATACTCTCGATGTCTCAATCGACTTTACTTCTTTGAATGAAAGCGCTTGGGAACCGATTGCTGCAGGAGTCCAACAGTCACCATGAGTTAAAATAGAATAAGGACATGTCTTCATCCTGCCCCCCTTAGCCTGGCTGTCTTTTCTCTCTTCTGGTCTCCTTGCCTTCCTGGTCTCTTTTGTGCTGTGGGCGGGGCCTGTGATGTCACAGAGAGCTGGCGTTGCCAGGGAAGGTCGCCAGCCTAGTGGCCCTGGGGTTTTTTGGGGGGGACACACACTGCATAACTTGTGGGCCCCCTTGACCCAGATGCCCCAGGCTAGCATGATCTCATTAGATTTTGGAAGCTAAGCAGGGTCGGCCCCGATTAGTACTCGGATGGGAGACCACCAAGGAAGTCCGGGGTTGCTATGCAGAGGCAGGCAAACCGCCTCTGAACGTCTCTTGCCTTGAAAACCCCTTGAGGGGGTCGCCATAAGTCAAAATAGAACAAGGAGTTCTCTTCATCCTGCCTGTTATGTCCTGAAACCACTGGCAGGCACCAGCCAGAAGCAGCCAAGCTTCCATCCTGGAAACAATAGGGACTAGGCTCCTGAACTTCCAGTAAGGAGCCAATAGGGACATTGGCGGGAAGTTTAAACCCGCCAATAGAACCTCAGGGCGTCTCCCCCCACATTGCATATAGTTGGCCACCCGGCCGTTACTTGTTGCTCAGTATGTAAAGTGCCAATAAACGCATCTTGGCCTATGTCGTGGTCTGAGTCCTGATGTATGGAACCCAGGACTTTACACTGCCCTCCTTAGCCTGGCCATCCTTTCCCCCTTCTGGTCTCCTTGCCTGCTGGGTCTCCCTTGTGCTGTGGGCGGGGTGTGTCTTAACAGACAACAACAACAACAACCACAACTAAAAGATCTTAAGGCCTGTGCCCTTGGAGAGATGCTGCGGCTCTGAACAGGTAAAGCTCAGCTAACGGTCCAGCCGAGCTCTTGTGTCTCTCTCTAAATTCATATTTCCTATGTATGCTATTAATGCTAATGGGTATTACGAGTACTTACTATTTGATACTTTTTTTGCGGAACTGATCGGATGCCTGAAGGTTTCAACAGGATTAGGGAGAGACTATTTCCTTCTCCTGCAACGTGAGAGATTTATGCCGGTAATTCCATTAACGCTGTTGACATTTCCCACATAAATTCCCCGAACATTAACGGGAGGAAGCAGAAGCTCGATATTCGATGCCAACCGCGTAAAATCCTTAACGTAGGGTGGATTTAAACAGGTGGAAATGGCACAAGACTAAGCCGGCTTCACACACATGGCGGGGCGGTGGGGGGAGGCATTGCCGATGTATATAATAAAAAAGGGGGTGAGACAGATTCATGAAGGAGCCAAGATAACTCAAGGGGACTTCTACAGCCAGAGGGAGTAAATCCAAAGAACGGTGTTGTGAATGCCGGAGCTAGGAGAGGACTTTGGGGAAAGGCCTCGGCCTCTCTTGGCCACTGTGCAAAGTGAGATGCTGGGCTAGGTGGACCCCCACTGGTCTGATCCGGCAGTGCTCTTCTTATGCTTTTATGCTAGTTTTGGGCCAACAGTGGGAAAGGAAGGGCAACCCTCCTTTCCAGCAGGTGGTGGCAGCAGTGAAAATCGAATCATAAAATCATAGTATGTTAGTGTTGGAATAGTCCAACCCCCTGCACTCTGCAGGAGCATAGCTGCAAGATAGCCCTACAATGTACTCAAAAGAGGGTCATCTACCCTCCGCTTGAAAATGTCCAGGGAAGGAGCATCCACCACCTCCTGAGGCAGACTATTCCACTGCTCAACCACTCTTACAGTTAGGAAGTTTCTCCTGATATTTAGCTGGTAACAACTCCCTTGTCATTTCCACCCATTAGATCTAGTCTTGCAATCCGGAGCAAGAGAGAATAGATCTGCTCCATCTTCTACATGACAGCCCTTCAAATACTTGAAGACTGCAATCATGTCCCCTCTAAGCCTTCTCTTTCCCAGGCTAAACAGACCCAACTCTTTCAGCCTTTCCTCGTAAGACTTGGACTCCAACCCTCTCACCATCCTGGTTGCCCTCTTCTGGACATGCTCGAGCTGGTCAGCATCCTTCCTAAAATGTGGTGCCCAAAACTGGACACAGGACTCCCGGTGAGGCCTGACCATGCCTGGACAAAGTCATCTGACAGTGCCTGGACAAAGTCACACCAAACACCAAGGTGTGCTGGAGGGGGGGGCAACAGTTGGAGTGTACTGGCCCCACTGGTGGACCTCCTGATGGCACCTGGTATTTTTGGCCACTGTGTGACAGAGTGTTGGACTGGATGGGCCGTTGGCCTGATCCAACACTGGTTTCTCTTATGTTCTTATGGATAAACATATGGAGCAGAGGTCCATCAGTGGCTATTAGCCACAAGGTGTAGCTAGGGACTCTCAGTCTGGGGCAAGTGATGCTTTGTATTTTTTGTGCTTGTGGGGGGGTCAACAGTGGGAGGGCTTCTGGTGTCCTGGCCCCACTGCTGGACCTCCTGATGGCACCTGGTATTTTTGGCCACTGTGTGACACAGAGTGTTGGACTGGATGGGCCATTGGCCTGATCCAACACTGGCTTCTCTTATGTTCTTATGGATAAACATATGGAGCAGAGGTCCTTCAGTGGCTATTAGCCACAAGGTGTAGATAGGAACTCTCAGTCTGGGGCAAGGGATGCTCTGTATTCTTGGTGCTTGGGGGGGGTAACAGTGGGAGGGCTTCTGGAGTTCTGGCCCCACTGCTGGACCTCCTGATGGCACCTGGTATTTTTGGCCACTGTGTGACACAGAGTGTTGGACTGGACGGGTCTTTGGCCTGACCCAACATTGACTTCTTCACAGAGGTCCATCAGTTTCTCTTAGCCACAAGGTGTGGATAGGAACTCTCAGTCTGGGGCAAGTGATGCTCTGTATTCTTGATGCCTGGGGGGTGCAATCGTGGGGGGGGGCTCCTAGTGTCCTGGCCCCACTGCTGGACCTCCTGATGGCCCCTGGTATTTTTGGCCACTGTGTGACACAGAGTGTTGGACTAGATGGGCCATTGGCCTGATCCAACATTGGCTTCTCTCTTATGTTCTTATGTTTAAGGTCACAGTTGTTGCATTGGCCAGAGAAGGGTGACAAAGGTGGCCAGGGGATTTATTTATTTATTTATTTATTTATTTATTTATTTATACCCCTTGGATTTATACCCCGCTCAGGGCAGCCCACATTTATCGGCACCATGTGCCGAAACATGATAAAACATGCAAAAATAGTTATAACAATCATACAATAACAAATACCAATTAAAGTGCTCGTTATGATGGTCATTCTTATAACAAATTTTAAAAGGTGTGCTATCAGACACAGTTACTAAACTCTCCATTCAGTGGTATTCCGGCTTCCCACGGCAGTGTGGCTCGATCTCAGTGCAGGGCCAGCCCCTTGCCATAGATGTTAGTATTAGGGATCGTTGATGGTGGCAGTGGGCGGCTCCTAATTGAAAGCCTGGCGGAAGAGCTCCGTCTTGCAGGCCCTGCGGAACTGTTCAAGGTCCCGCAGGGCCCTGATCTCCTCCGGGAGCTCATTCCACCAGAGAGGAGCCGCCACTGAAAAGGCCCCGGCATTAGTAGCAGTGAGCCTGGCATCCTTGGGGTCTGGAGTAATTAGCTGATGTTGAGACCCCGACTGTAGTGCTCTCTGGGGTATGTATGGGGAAAGGCGTCTTGTGAGGAAAGACCGAAGGAGCTGGGTAGGTTTAGCTGGGAGATGAGACAATTGAGAGGTGATACGAGAACCATCTTCAAGTACTTGAAGGGCTGTCACAGAGAGGATGGAGTGGAGCTGTTTTCTGTTGCCCCAGAAGGTCGGACCAGGACCAAGGGGTTGAAATTAAAACAGAACCATTTTCAGCTAAAGATTAGGAAGAACTTTCTGACAGTTATAGTGAGAGGTTCCCCAGTGGAACACATTTCCTTGGGAGGTGGTATGTGTGGAGGCTTCTTTGGAGGTTTTCAAACAGAACCTAGACAGCATAATAAAAAGTAGAGACATCACCCTGCCAACAAAAGCCCATATGATCAAAGCAATGGTATTCCCAGTAGTAATGCATGGCTGTGAGAGCTGGACCATAAGGAAGGCTGACTGCCAAGAATAGATTCTTTTGAATTATGGTGCTGGAGAAGACTCTTGAGAGTCCCTTGGACTGCAAGGAGATCAAATCATTCAATCCTAAAAGAAATCAACCCTGACTGTTCCCTGGAAGGCCAGATTCTGAAGCTGAAGCTCAAATACTTTGGCCACCAAATGAGAAGGGAGCCCTCACTGGAGAAGACCCTGATGCTGGGAAAGATGGAAGGTCAAAGAAGAAGAAGGGGATGGCAAAGGATGAGATGGTTAGACAGTGTTATCGATGCAACGAACATGAAATTGAGCAAACTCCAGAGGACGGCAGAAGACAAGAGGGCCTGGCGTGATGTGGTTCATGGGGTCGCGAAGAGTCAGACTCGACTCTGTGACTGAACAACAACAACAATAAAAGATGGCCATGTGATAGCAATGTGGATTCTGTGAATTTGGGTGGAGTGTGAGCAGGAGGGCGGGAAGGGATGAGCCAGTGCTCAGCTCTCATGGCCCTCTCCTACATGCCCAGGGTAATGTTGGTCACCATTCTGGGGTCAGGAAGGAATTTTCCTCCAGGTCGAATTGGTCCAGGGATCCTGGTTTTCTGCCTTCCTCTGGGCACAGAGCAGGGGTCACTGGGGGAGTGTGTCTGGGGGGGGGTAGCTGTGAATTCCCCGCCTTGAGCAGGGGGTTGAACTAGATGACCCTTGGGGGTACCTTCGGTTCCCAATCAAAAGGTGACAAAAGGTTTCTTGCCATCTCTTGTCTGTCAAGGCCAATGGAAAGGCTGGCTGTGGGGCCCAACATTCGGAAATGTAACTCTAGCATACCCTTCACACAATACAAAATCGCTGGATATTGGTGGAGAAGGACGTCATCTCTAGTGCGCAGGTAGATACCTCTCCCTCTGTCGATTCCCGTTTTCTGGCCCAGTTTTATTCTTATTTTTAAAAAAACACCCTTAGTTTTTATTAATTTTTCAATAACAATAACCGCAATACAAAACAATTCCAACGTACAACAATGCAAACTTAAATTAACAATTCTTATTTGATATAACTTTGATGTAATTGCATACATCTTTACATTTTAACCTAGAATAGCAATGTTAACTTGCTTAATATAACATAATGTTAATATATTTCTTCGGTAGAATACCACTTTTCCTGCCTGAGTTAGAAACGCAGGCAAAAAAGGGGAAGCACTTTTTCTAAACATGTATTGTTCTTAGACGGCATTTCTGCCATAAGGATCTGGGAAGCTAACCTTATCCGTTACTGCTCAATCCCAGAGTTTAAGAAACCATTGCTGAATTGTAAGGGTATTTCTTTTTGTTTTCCAGAGCTGAGCAATCAGGGTTTCTGCTGCGATTAAAAAACAATGCTGCTAACTCAGTATTCTGCTTAGATATTATAAAGTACTGAGACTGACGCATCGTTGAGTGATTTCGGCTCATACTTCACTTAAGTGATTTCAGAAAAGGAGATACGGTAGCCAACCCGAAGGCTGCTTATATACCAGTTTACAACCACACCCATTACACCCACCCACACCCGTGATGGGCTATTTACATACGTAACAATCTTACTCGCTGGTTGGCGGGTTTTAGGATCCTAGGACTCTATTGTCCCCAGTAGTGAAGTTTCGCTAGTTTATCGGGCCACGTGGACGGTTCTTGCTAGTACACAACAGATATGTTAAGATTACGCCAGTAATTCAGCAGAACCGATTCGGGGGACTTGGAATGATACAGTTTAGAATTCTACCTGTCGAGTCTAGTACTTCTGACTGAAAATTAGCGATAAAGGGGCAGTCCCACTTTTTTAGCCTTTTCACGGAGTGGGGGACGAAGCTAAAATGAATGGCGGGGAGAGGGGAGGCGAGGGATTTGATCACGAAAGGATGAGCGGAGGTGGCTTCCTACGCGGTGAACACACGAGGCCCGCTCTACAGGGGTGTTCTCCCCAGGCGAACATAGACTGGTGCCTACCACCTCCGGCAGTTCGCATCGCTTTTCTTTCCTCGGCTGAAAGGCTTCGGTCGGCAGGGCCGCCTTTTACAGAGGCCTCCCCCCCACCCCGTGTCTTCCACTCTCAAGGCCAGTCCCGACAGGAGAAAAGGTGTTTTTTCCACCCTGCCGCTCTGCATTGTGATTGCCGAGGGCCTCCCCAGGCTCCCGGACAAAGGAATCGTATGAATCGGCTGGCTGGTCTTAAAACTGGAATTCTGCAAAAAGTGGTCACGGTTCGGCAAGGTACGCCGGCTTTTCAGCTTTAAAGCCAATCTACTCCGCTCCCGTCCCTGCACAGGCAGGCTGTTACGGCTATACAGGTGGAACTTCTGGGGGGCTTCAGAGAGGCTCTTAAGAAACTTTCACTGTCGTCTGCCCCCATGGACTGGGAAATGGTACAGGAGGATGTGGCTTTTTGGTGTGAGAGCCGGTTTTGGTACAGTGGTTAAGAGCGTGGACTCTCATCTGGGAGAACCGGGATTGATTCCCCGCTCCTCCACATGCAGCTGCTGGCATGACCTTGGGTCAGTCACAAGTTCTCCCGGAGCTGTTCTCTCAAGAGCGGTCCTCGAAAGAGCTCTCTCAGCCCCACCCACCTCACAGGGTGTCTGTTGTGGGGAGAGGGAGGGAAAGGAGTTTGTAAGCTGTTCTGAGACTCTATATGAAGGGCAGGGTATAAATCCAATCTCCTCCTCCTCCACCTCCTCCTCCTTCTCATATTCTTCTTCTTCAGGCAGTAAAGTGCCAGGGATATAAATCCAATCTCCTCCTCCTCCTCTTCTTCAGGAAGTAAAGTGCCGGGGTATAAATCCAATCTCCTCCTCCTCCTCCTCCTCCTCCTCCTCCTCCTCCTCCTCCTCCTCCTCCTCTTCTTCTTCTTCTTCTTCTTCTTCTTCTTCTTCTTCTTCTCAGACAATGGGAGGGGCCAAGTGAGGCTTTTGCCCAGCAGGACTTCTGATTGGCCATTGGGTATTTGATGGGCTGTGCAGATTGTCAAAATGCTGTTTTGGCCGCATCTGCAGTACATGGTGGACTGTTCTCCACAGGTTGGTCAAAGGCTGGGGGCAGGTGGAAGATGGTCAGGACAGCATGGATTCCCTTCCAACTTCTTTTCTCCTGGGCTTTAAAGAAAGGGACAGAGATGGCTTGAGGAGAAGATGGGGGAGACTGTTCTGCTGATAGTAGGCACAAATGTCGGGGCAAGAAGGGGAAGAGGTTTGTAGGGCAGAAAATGGCAGAGAAATAGAAACCAACATGTCAGAAGTGATCCCCATAAATAAGCATCACACCAGTTTGGTGCTGTGGTTCAGTGCACGGACTCTAATCTGGGAGAACCGGGTTTGATTCCCCACTCCTTCACTTGCCACAGTTCTGACAAGAGGTGTCACATCACCTACTGTCTGGTCCTTTTGATATGACTTATTAAATTTCTACTCTGCCCTATTGGCCAAGGCCGGCTCAGGGCATCTTACATAAGACAACATAAAATGTACAATACACATAAAATAAATTAACAGCAACAATTAAACAATTCTAACACCATTTCAACCATAAAACATAGTAAAGTGCTGGTGTCAGTAATTCCACAGTGGTTGTTGTTACACAGTCCCCTCTACTCGCAGTCGGTTCTCTGGTCTTCTTAGATCGTCTTAGGTCCTTTCCACGCAAGACCCTAAATCCTGGTTCAGCCCTGTCTCCAAACTTACATTCTATGCTACACACTGTGATGATCTCGGGGTATTTTTACATTCTACACTATACTCGAGTTTACCCCTGTAATTATCTCGGAGTAATTTTTGTTTCCACATTAGATTGAGGTCACCCCAGTTTCATCCAACACTTGTCCCGGGATAAATGGATGCCCTTATAACCAAGGATAAATGCAAGGTATTGTATTGCAAGTTGAACTCTGATAAAACCAAGGATGAGATCCAAGTGCGGAAAGGACCTTAGGCAGCTAGCTCAGGCTGTAGTTAGAATCTGGGGGGGCAGGGCTTTCCCACCTTAAGCTAGGGACCTGGGACCTTCGACATAAGAACATAAGAGAAGCCAATGTTGAATCAGGCCAATGGCCCATCCAGTCCAACACTCTGTCACACAGCGGCCAAAAAGACCAGGTGCCCTCAGGACATCCACCAGTGGGGCTAAGACACTAGAAGCCCTCCCACTGTTGACCCCCCCAAGCACCAAGAAGACAGTGTGTCACTTGCCCCAGACATAAAGAACATAAGAGAAGTCAGTGTTGGATCAGGCCAATGGCCCATCCAGTCCTACACTGTGTCACACAGTGGCCAGAAATACCAGGGGCCATCAGGAGGTTCAGCAGTGGGGCCAAGAAAATAGAAGCCCCCCACACTGTTGACCCCCCCCCAAGCACCAAGAATACAGAGCATCACTTGACTCAGGGTCCCTTGTGGCTAATAGCCACTGATGGACCTCTGCTCCATATGTTTACCTAGTTCCCTCTTTAAGCCGTCCATGCTTGTAGCCGCCTCCACCTCCCGTGGCAGTGAATTCCAAGTGTTCACTACTCTTTGGGTGAAGGACTTCCTTTTATCCATTCTAACCTGACTGCTCAGCAGTTTCATGGAGCGCCCTCGAGTTCTTGTCTTGTGAGAAAGGGGGGGAAAGGACCTCTTTCTCGACCTGCTCTATCCCATGCATAATCCTATAAACCTCAATCATGTCACCCCTCAGCCGTCGTTTCTCCAAGCTAAACAGCCTCATTGAAGATGGCACCAGTGTTGCCTCTAAGCTGAGTCAGTCTGAGCTAGCTCACAGTTTTTTAGTCTCTGGCTCACGCGTGTTTGTCTTCGCTCAGGAAGGACGGTTCCAGAGCAAAAGAATTTCTGCAGTAGCCAAATTGCTCGCTCACAACGTCAATGCCAGTCACTCACAAAGCAGAATTTTTGCTCACAAGTCTCCACGGCTTACACCTAAGCACACTGGATCTTCCTGCTCTTCTAGGATCTTCTGTTGGACCCTGACTTTGAAAGGGGACCTTATGGCAAAGACTTTCAAGGTTCAACAGCTCTATGGAAAGAGGCCCCCTCCAGGCAAGCATTTCAGGTTAGCGGAGGGGGGAGGGGAGAATCCACAAAGGTATCCTGTGATAGCAAAAATAGCTACCCCATCATGGGGAGAAGCAATTTGAAGGGTTTTATTATGTAATCAATGGGGCATAGTAAACCAAGGAGTGGGACATTGATTTTCTCTGCCTTCCCATTTCCTGCCATCTTCGGCACCTCCCTCAACGTCTACCTCCATCGTTTTGCCACTCTGGCTGGGTTTTTGGTTTTTTTGTGCATAACCACCCTACTTCCATTGACAAAAGGAACCCTTAACCTGATCTGTCTCACTCCGTCTCTGTCACTAGATAATAGTGTCGTTTGCCATACACCGAAATAAGAAAACCCTCTTTCATAAGACACGAATGAATCACAGGGGTCCGGAGATGTAGGGAAAGGAGCGTTTTGACCACCTTTTGCTCCCTCAGATTTGTTTATCATGATCCACAATTGCTAGTTGATTCTCACAAAATGGCGTATATGAACATCTGAAGCAACTTTATACCAAATGAGACCCTTGGTCCATCAAGGTCAGTATTGTCAACTCAGGCTGGCAGCCACTCTCCAGGACCTCAGGTCTTCCACATCACTTTCAGCTGGGGATACCGGCCTCCAGGTGGAACCTTACAGCTCATTTCCAGAGTACAAAGATCAGTTCCCCTGGAGAAAATGGATGACTTGAAGGGTGGACTCTGTGGCATTGTACCCCACTGAGATCCCTTTCCTCCTCAGACTTCATCCCCAAATCTCCAGGCATTTCTCAACTTGGATCTGGCAACCTTATCTCCCTCCCATTCCCCGCTGGTGGACAACTGGGACCTGGTAACCAGTGTTCCCTCTAAGCTGAGTTAGCGTGGGCTAGCTCACAGTTCTTTAGTCTCCGGCTCACACATTTTTGTCGTATCTCAAGAAGGATGGCTCCAGAGCAAACTAATTTATGGAGTCGCCAAATCGCTCGCTCGCAACTCTAATGCCAGGAGCTCACAAAGTAGAATCTTTGCTCACAAGACTTCACAGCTTAGAGGGAGCCTTGCTGGTAACCCTTCTTACGTCCTTTCAACTGGAGATGCCGGGGACTGAACCTTTGACCTTCCGCATGCCAAGCAGATGTTCGACCACTGAGCCACAGTTCATCCCTGAGATAAGAACATAAGAACATAAGAGAAGCCAATGCTGAATCAGGCCAATGGCCCATCTAGTCCAACACTCTTGTCACACAGCGGCCAAAAATACCAGGTGCCATCAGGAGGTCCAGCAGTGGGGCCAGGACACTAGAAGCCCTCCCACTGCTGCCCCCTCCAGCACCAAGAACAGAGTGCATCACCTGCCCCAGACTGAGAGTTCCCATCTATACCCTGTGGCTAATAGCCACTGATGGACTTCTGCTAATAGCCACTGTGGCTAATAGCCATTGATGGACATGCCATGCAGAGGCTCTACCCCTGAGCCATGGCCCCTCCCTCTCATATGGACAGAAGAAGAAGAAGAAGAAGAAGAAGAAGAAGAAGAAGAAGAAGAAGAAGAAGAAGAAGAAGAAGAAGAAGAAGAGGAGGAGGAGGAGGAGGAGGAGGAGGAGGAGGAGGAGGAGGAGGAGGAGGAGGAGGAGGAGGAGATTGGATTTATACCCCAACCTTCACTTGGAGTCTCAGAGGGGCTTACAAACTCCTTTCCCTTCCCCTTCCCACAACAGATACCCTGTGAGGGAGGTGGGGCTGAGAGAGCTCCTTCCACAACTGCCCTTGAGAGAACAGCTCTGACAGAACTATGGCTTGCCCAAGGTCATCCAGCAGGTGCAAGTGGAGGAGTGGGGAATCAAACCCAGTTCTCCCAGATCAGAGTCTGCGCACTTCACCACTACAGCAAACTGGCTCTCAAGCTGTCTTTTGAAGCTGCCTTTACTGAATCAGACCCCTCCTGGTCCATCAAGGGCAGTCTTGTCTACTCAGGCTGGCCGCCGCTCTCCAGGGTCTCAGGCAGAGGTCTTGCGCATCACCAGCTGCCTGGTCCTTTTAGCTGGAGATGCCAGGGTTTGAACCTGGGACCTTCTGCATGCCAAGCAGAGGCTCTCCCACTAAGTCACAGCCCCTCCCTCACGTAAAATGAGGCTACTTGGAAACAGCAGAGTCGATCCTCTGTTTGTATTCAGTGAGGAAATCGAGTGATGGTTAAATGGATACCCCAATTGCTGTCGCATGCAATGATCTCTTTACGAGGCAAACTCTCTGAAGCAGAAGAAGAGCTTGGTCTTGTGGTCTTCTCCCAACCTCTGCATGGCCGCTGCCCTCCCCTCTGAAGGGATAAAAAGTAAATGGTTGATTCCCGTCGTCTTTGTAGAAGTTGCTGAGTCGTACCCTGGCACATTAGCCGGGACACGCTCGGGATTTTCATGTTCCCACCAGTAATGGATATTTGTTTTTTTATGGGTTTGCTACCAATATTACAGTTAATGGGCCGTCGTTAGGAAAGTAACTGAGTTACTCACTGTTTTATTCCTTCTTAATTTGGACACGAAGCTTCCAAATGCAGAACAACTTTCAGTACTTCCGCCGAACCGAATAATAAATGTTCATGTTTGCAAGAGGTTTTGGTCAGCCAGTCATCACGTCTGCCAAGCCGAGACACACCAATGACAATAACTCAGATTTTCAGAGTAAAATTATTTCTTTTTTCCCCTTCCTTTATGGGTCATAAATCCCTACAGCAATTTCATCCTGGTAGAAGTTGACATAGATGGACACTGTTTCCTGCCGCTTGTTTCACCAACTGACAGGACCATGTATGGAAAATTGGCTTCTCTCGCATGCTTTAGCTCATATTTCTGTGTTAAAAATATGCAGCAGCAGAATGCTATGTACTAGCCCAAAGGCTATGGGCTGTGCTGAGAAGCTGAGATAATTCTGTTCCTCTAACTAATTGCTAATTTCTGCATTTGGAAATGACAGTATAACATAACAAACCTTCACCCAAAGGGTGATTAACACATGGAATTCACTGCCATAGGAGGTTGCGGCGGCTACAACCATGGATGGCTTCAAGAAGGAATTAGATAAACATAAGATGTAGAAGTCCATCAGTGGCTATTAGCTACAAGGTATGGAAGGTTCCCTCTAAGCTGTGAAGTCTTGAGAGCAAAAATTCTATTTTGTAAGCTACTGGAATGAAAGTTGTGAGCAAGCAGTTTGGCTACTGCATAAATTAGTTTGTTCCTTCCTGAGCTGAGACAAAAATGCATGAGCTAGAGGCTAAAGAACTGTGAGCTAGCTCACACTGACTCAGCTTAGAGGGAGTTTTTTAGGCTGTGGGCATCTTTGGGATTCTAATACAATGTGGTGGGGAGAGCCACAACATGGCCGTTACAAAATGGCTGCCGCAGGAGGCGGAGCCAGCCACAAAATGGCTGCCACCCCTTTGGCATCTGCTGCCAAATCAACATTTTTTAAAAATCTGCACGGCCAATCAAATCTCCAGTTTCCAGTCAGAAGCCCAACTGGGCCAAAGCCTCACCTGACATCACTTGGAGGGCGCTAGGAAAGGTGTCGGCGAGGTGCCCCGCTGCTTCCGCCCCACACTTTACATACTATACAGAGTTTCTTTCCGGCAATGTCTGAAGAAATAAATTAATGCCTAATGACATTCTGAGACAAATCTCCCATTGCTTCCCGTGCCACGAAGATTAATAGACTAAGTTGGTGGACCTTAGATTTCATTAAGGTCATACCAAATTGCCTTACAAATAATTTAATTCTGATTCCCCACCCTCGACTCCCACAACCCCCCTTCCGAACTGACAGATTACGCAGGCATTAATCAGCGCGGGGTTTGGCCTTTGCGTTTTGTTCTCCGGAGGAAGGAGGGGGAGGGAACCCATGCCCCATTTCCAACCATTCCTACCCAGGCAAACGGCAAGCTCCAGTAGGTTCTGATTATTTTCCATGCTGCATGAAAGATTAAACACACTTTTAAATAAATTTATTTGTACTGCACGGGCTTTATTTCACGCAGGTGAGAGGAAACCAATTTCACCTTGATGGGGACATGAGATATGATTTGTCAATCCAGGCTTGGGCTTCTCAATTAGTTACCATGTCATAAATTTTGGGATCAGCGTGTAGTCCTGTTTGGGGGGCTACCTCGTCGCCAGCGAGGCTGTTTTGCAAAATCTCATTCTGAAGCAATCTTGGATATCAAGATGCAAATGGAAAAGCTCCTGTGCCTTTTCTCTTGAAACAAATCGATTGTGCATATTTTGGAGATCTCCCGGCCTTTCACAAACGAGATGGAAGTTTCCAAAATTTCCCAAAGATTTCCTTTTCATGCCATGAAATGGAGGAGCATTCTCCGTGGCCAGCAGTCAATACTAAAATATCCCCGTAAGGTCCTTTTTTGTTTGTTTGGTGTAGTGGTTAGGAGTGCGGACTCTAATCTGGGAGAACCAAGTTTGATTCTCCATTCCTCCATTTGCACCTGCTGGATGACCTTGGGCAAGCCATAGTGCTGGCACAGCTGTTCTTGAAAAAGAGCAGTTTCTGTCAGAGCTCTCTCAGCCCCACCTACCTTGGAGTGTGTCTGTTGTGGGGAGGGGGAGGGAAAGGAGTTTGTAAGCCGCTCTGAGACTCCCTTGGGTAGTGAAGAGAGGGTCATACAGCAGGTGCAAGTGGAGGAGTGGGGAATAAAACCCGGTTCTCCCAGAATAGAGTCCGCGCACTTAACCACTACAGCAAACAGTAGCCAAAGCACTTGCTCACAACTTTAATGCCAGTAGCTCACAAAGTAGAATTTTTGCTCTCAAGACTCCACAGTTAGAGGGAGCGTTGGTCAGGGGTGAGTCTGTAGTGAGGGGTGGGGTGACAGCTGTTTCCCCCTTTGTTAATCTACCATTGCCCCTGGCTCTCCAAGGATGCAACATACCATTACTTTCTGCATGTGTAAACTTCCGGGCTGAGCCAGATTCTGTAAACTGGATTCTAGAATGGTTTTTTGTGCTTTTTGAATTCAGTGTGAGAAATTTTGGGGGGAAGACCCGCAAGGATACAAACTGCAAGGATATTCCTTCAGAACAGAACCATTCTTTCCCTTCCATATCTAGCCTTCCACCTGTCTAGAGGAAGTAGCTGACAATCACATTTCCAAACCATTGCAATCCACCCCCGGCCAAACATAGTGTTAGAATGATTTTTAAAGAGTTAAAAAAGGAGGTAGAATACATACAACACGTAGAAATGTTGGACAGGAAGGAGGGATCGTTGAGGGAATGCCAAACGAAACCAAACATAACGCCTGCTCTCTGATCTTCACGAACCACCACAAACCTGCATCAAAATTCGTGAAGGTTCGTGGTGGTTCTTCAGTTCACGAACATTGCTCCACTAACCACGACGTGGGCAAAATTCATGACGAACTGTAGTTCGCCAGTCAGTTTGTGCCCATCTCTACTGGATAGCACGTGGATGGGAGACCAGCAAGGAAGTCCAGGGTTGGTATGCAGAGGCAGGCAAGGGCAAACTACCTCCGAATGTCTCTTGCCTTGAAACGCCCTTGAGGGGTCACCATAAGTTAGCTGTGACTTGGTGGCAAAAAAAAAAGTATTTTACATTTGTTCTGTAGGTATTTTAACTTTTTTTAAAACTCTTTTTACATTATTTTAATCAGGGCTCTTTTTGTAGCAGGAACTCCTTTGCATGTTAGGCAACACACCCCTAATGTAGCCAATCCCCCAAGAGCTTACAGAGCTCTTCTTATGAGGGCTACTGTAAACTCTTGAAGGATTGGCTACATTAGGGGTGCGTCGCCTAATATGCAAAGGAGTTCCTGCTACAAAAAGAGCCCTGATTTTAATCATGTGCATAGAGGCTGCAGTGGCTCAGTGGTTAAGACACTGAACTGCAGACCAGAAGGTCGGTAGTTTAGCAGTTCGAGACCCAAGAGTGCCACATGACGGAGTGAGCTCCTGTCTCTGGCCCCAGCTCCTGCCAACCGAGCAGTTCGAAAGCAAGAAACTGCAAGTAGATAAATAGGTACCACTTTGGTGGGAAGGTAACAGTGGGAGGGCTTCTGGTGTCCTGGCCCTACTGCTGGACCTCCTGATGGCACCTGGTATTTTTGGCCTCTGCGTGACACAGAGAGTGTTGGACTAGATGGGCCACTGGCCTGATCCAACATTGGCTTCTCTTATATTCTTATATCTGGGGCAAGGGATGCTCTGTATTCTTGGTGCTTGGGGGGGGCAACAGTGGGAGGGCTTCTGGTGTCCTGGCCCCATTGGTGGACCTCCTGATGGCACCTGGTATTTTTGGCCACTGTGTGACACAGAGAGTGTTGGACTGGATGGGCCGTTGGCCTGATCCAACATTGGCTTCTCTCTTATGTTCTTATGTAACAGTGTTCTGTGCACCTTGGCATCTAGTCATGCCGGACATGTAAGCACAGAACATCTTCGGACAGTGCTGGCTCTTCAGCTTGGAAACGGAGTTGAGCACCACACCCCTAGAGTCGGATTCGACTGGCTTTTAAGCAAGGGAAACATTTACCTTTACCTTAATCCTGTTTATTAGTCCATTTCAACTCTAACAGAAGCTGAAATTTATTTCCCTACTGCTCAGAGTTTGTTGGATGCCGCTCTTGTTTCCCCTTTCTTCTGCAGCGCTGTTCTTTGTGTGGAAATGAGAGACATCCCGATGGTCTTTCTGCTAACGGAAAGCCTCCAGTTAGCCAATGTTTCTTGCAATCCGGCTGTTCTAGTAAATTTTAAAGAACGCAACTCTGTATGTGTGCCACTGATTTACTTCTGCGCCTCTGCTAACAGAAGTGCCCTGGTTGCTGAACAGAAGGCATCTAACCTTCATTTCTTTTGTAAAACTACACAAACACCTCGGAGATCTAGTCCACGGCCAGGCGTTTTTTGGTGGTTGTCCAAAGAAGCAATCGTTTAATAATGAATCTAACAGTCGGAAGCAGGAGGAACAAATGTCGTTCTTAGCACAAGCAAAGCGACTGGAGTTCAGACTGCTCCGATGGTGGAAAACTGGCCTCAGATGTAATTATGGGCCGTGCAGAAGAACAGATGTCCTTCTTCTTGTGAGCAGGGCGCCTTTCGTACCAGAGTTCACAGTGTTGCTAGAGACATCCCAGTTTTACTGTCCTGGTGGGCGTCTGAACAGTCGTTTGGAAGAAGATTGGATGGACATCCAGTTCACAGCCGGGCCCAGCAGCAGCCTGCGTGTTCGTGGCTTTGGCCCATGCTGGTCCACCCACCTGTCCCCACCAGGAGAAGGAAGCCGAACGTATCGTAATTGGACACCCGAAGCAAAACCTCTCAAACCTTGTGCTTATTAGCGTGGCTCTACTAATTACATCGCAAGGTAGGACAGCCTTTGGAGAACTGTTCCACATTTTCTTCTGCATGGGGGGAGGGGGACTCCATTACTATGGGGACACATTCATTATTGTGCTGTTGGGTTTCTCGTTTGCTTAAGGCAGGGTCAGCAGGCTGGTAAAAAGGGAACTCACGGCCATAAAATTCCTGGAGATTTGGGGGTTGGGTTGCCAAGTCACCCCTGGCCACCCGCAGGGGATGGAGGGGTAGGGTTACATAAGAACATAAGAACATAAGAGAAGCCAATGTTGAATCAGGCCAATGGCCCATCTAGTCCGTCACACAGCAGCCAAAATATACCAGGGGCCCTCAGGAGGTCCAGCAGTGGGGCCAGGACACTAGAAGCCCTCCCACTGCTGCCCCCCAGCACCAAGAATAGAGTGCATCACCTGCCCCAGACTGAGAGTTCCCATCTATACCCTGTGGCTAATAGCCACTGATGGACTTCTGCTCCATATGTTTATCTAATTCCCTCTTGAAACTCTCCATGCTTGTAGCTGCCACCACCTCCTGTGGCAGTGAATTCCATGTGTTAATCACTCTTTGGGTGAAGAAGGACTTCCTTTGATCCGTTCTAACCCGACTGCTCAGCAATTTCATGGAGTGCCCACGAGTTCTTGTGTTGTGAGAAAGGGAGAAAAGGACTTCTTTCTCAACCTGCTCAATCCCATTCATAATCTTATAAACCTCGATCATGTCACCCCTCAGCCGTCGTTTCTCCAAGCTGAAGAGCCCCAAGCATTTTAACCCTTCTTCATAGGGAAGGTTGACAGCTGCAGGGTGGGAAACGCCTGGAGATTTGAGGATACATCCCAGGGAGGACAGGGACCTCAAGTGGGGCACAGTGCCAAACTTTCCACCCTCCAAAGCATCCACTTTCTCCCGGGGAACTGATCTCTGTCATTTGGAGATGAGCTGTGATGCCAGGGGATCCCCAGGTCCCACCTGGAGGCTGGCATCCCTCTTTGGGGATGGAACCTGGGGAGGGCCGGGACCTCAGTGGGGCACAGTGCCCTAGAGTTCCCCGCTCCAAAGCAGGGGTGGCCAAACTTGCTTAACATTAAGATCCCCATAGAATAAATGCCCAATGATTGAGAGCTGCAAGAGGTGAACAGATATTACAGGTCTTTACTGGGAGATCTGGAAATCGGCTTTTTATTAACATTAAACGAGGCAGCCAGAAATAATAACAGAAGCGGTAAAAGCAGATATCGATCATGATCTTTATTTGTCCAGTGATGATTTTGTTGGCTAATGGTATTTAGCTGCCCCAGGCGCCCTGCCGGGAGCCGCACAATGTGTGTGGAACAGCCGCATGCGACTCCCGAGCCACAGTTTGGACACCCCTGCTCCAAAGCATCCCCTTTTCTCCAAGGGAACTGATCTCTGCAGTCTGGAGAGGAGCTGGAGGCTGGCATCCCTATTTATTTATTTATTTGATTTCTACCCCGCCCTCTCAGCAAAACCAGCTCAGGGCGGCTTGCAACAACATAAAAACGATACAATAAATAGTAAAACCAAACAACGTAAGTTAAAAACATATTATACAACTTAAAAATGTGCTAGCAATAATTCCTCAGCACAGTCAGCATCCTGTTTTACTACAGGTGTCCCAGGCACCCGGGCCGGCTATGTTTAGGGTACCCAGAGGGTCGGGCTCGCTCCTCAGGAACTATCAGATGTCGATGGTGGCAGTGGTGGCGGCGGCGCCAAAGGCCTGGCGGAAGAGCTCCGTTTTACAGGCCCTGCGGAACTGTAGCAAGTCCCGCAGGGCCCTGATCTCCTCCGGGAGCTCATTCCACCAGAATGGAGCTGCCACCGAGAAGGCCCTGGCTCTTGCTGAAGCAAGCCTGGCCTCCTTGATGGTCGGGAGGACCAGCCGGTTCTGGGTCCCCGATCGCAGTGCTCTCTGGGGAACATATGGGGAAAGGTGGTCCCTCAGGTAATTTAGTCTGGAGCAGCAGCAGAAATTTGTGGGCACTCAATGAAATTGCTGAGCGGTTGGGTTAGAATGGATAACCCAAGAGTGATTTCTTCTTCTTCCCGAAGAGTGATTAACACATGAAATTCACTGTTGCAGGAGGTGGTGGAGGCTACAAGCATGGAGGGCTTCAAGAGGGAACTGGATAAGCATATGGAACAGAAGTCCATCAGTGGCTATTAGCCACAAGGTATAGATAGGAACTCTGGGGCAAGGGATGCTCTGTCTTCTTGGTGCTTGGGCGGGGTCAACAGTGGGGGAGCTTCTAGTGTCCTGGCCCCACTGGTGGACCTCCTGATGGCCCCTGGTATTTTTGTCCACTGTGTGACAGAGTGTTGGACTGGATGGGCCATTGGCCTGATCCAACATTGGCTTCTCTGATGTTCTTATGACTAACCGCCTCCATTTCTGGCATGAGTAGAGAGTCAGAAATAGTGAAAGAACCACAACTGCCAACTTGAAGAGCAGTAAGGAAACAAGGCTGCGTATGACGCTATAATAATACTCAGAGCATTTACACAAACATATCTGTCTATACTTCAACAGCCCACAAAATTTAATAAAGTTGTCTAAGTTCAGCCTTTAAAGTGCACAACACAAAAACAGAAGAAGGTCCAAAAGTAATCTTATTCTCACAAAGTTTCCGGGTAATGCTTTCGTTTCCAAGGTCTTCGTCAGAGGAGGATGCATTATAACTTCACAATTGTTTTCTTTCCTAAAGTCCATCAAGACTAGTCAAGCAAAGTTGGAAAATCTATCCTTCATATTCTTCATAAAGCATATTGATATATAAGGCACATCTCAGAGTAAATGTCAGGTAAGTGTTCGTTAACTTCAACGTTTCATTGTAGCTCAACTTTATTAAATTTTGTGTGCTGCTAAAGTATAGACAGAGCTGCGGTGGCTCAAGTGGTTAGGATGCTGAACTGCAGGCTGTGGAAGGTCAGTAGTTCAGCAGTTCGAGACTCGGGTGCCGCATGACGGGGTGAGCTCCTGTCTCTAGTTCCAGCTCCTGCCAACCTAGCAGTTCGAAAGCAAGAAATTGCAAGTAGATAAATAGGTACCACTTTGGTGGGAAGGTAACAGCGTTCCGTGCACCTTGGTGTTTAGTCATGCCGGCCACACGACCACGGAAACGTCTTTGGAGAGCGCTGGCTCTTCGGCTTGGAAACAGAGATGAGCACCGCAACCCTAGAGTCGGATTCGACTGGCTTTCGAGCAAGGGAACCTTTACCTTTACTAAAGTATAGACACGTGGCGGTCACATGCATAAGATAACACAGGGGGGAAATGAGGCTATGTCCTCCAGAAGAATTTGACCTGTAGTTGTGCGATCACACAGCCCTTTGAAGAACCAAATTCCTGACATGGGGTTGCCAACCTCCAGGTGTGGCCTGGGGATCTCCTGGGGTTCCAACTGATCCCCAGACAACAGAGATCAGTTCTCCTGGAGAAAATGGAATTAGGGCTGGATTGAGCTTCAGTCCTCTGCTAAACCGCTGGTCTACCCATGAGTCTTTAATTTCTATAGCCGCAAATGACACCCACCGAGAGAAGACCATCTAGAATTCATGACTATGTTCAAAGCTATATATCACAGTCATTGAAATACAAAGAAGGGTTAGTGGGCACAGCCCAATAGAGTGTATAGGCATTAATCCAACCGATTGCTCAGGACAATTAAACATAGGGAGTTTTTTGTTTTGTTTTTTAAAAGAACATATTCAAAACCAGCAGTAGGCTGTTCTGTAATTCCATACGTCGGTAGTGTCCACAGACCTCCAAACGGAAAGTAACTGCAGCAGCAGACTCCCACTGTGGAAAGAATAACAGCTGGATGCCTCTCCCAGGTATAAATCAAGTGTTTCAGTGATCTTCAATAGCAACAGAACCGTGAAGCAAACATAAATATACATGGAAAGACAAGATAGACTGCATGATGCATATATCAGTTCAAAAACACAGAAAAAAATGTGTCTCGCCCCGATTTCCAAAATAACGTAGGCACAGCTCAAAAGTTATAGAATCATAGAATGTTAGAGTTGGAAGGGACCTTGCAGGCCATCTAGTCCAACCCCCTGCACTCTGCAGGAGCACAGCCGAAACCCCTACATACCTACAACATACCCAAAAGATGGTTGTCCAGTCTCCTCTTGAAATGTTGCAATGGAACCCTAGGGTTCTCAATGTTTGAGTCTAAACTATGTTTAATTGTCCTGAGCAATCTGTTGGATCAATGTCTACACACTCTATCAGGTTGTGACCACTCGCCCTTCTTTGTATTTCAATTGATAGTTTTGAACATAGTTGTGGACTGTAGATGGCTCTCTCTTGGTGGGTGTTGTTTGTGGCCATACTTTTACGCTAAGGGTTCCCTATGGTCTTTGGCACTTTAATTTCTATAGCAATTAGCCTCTTTTAGTAGAAGCTGTGGTTCTGTTTCCCAGGAGGCTTCAGGGGGACTCTGCTAAGTGCTGTGGCCTTTGGGTGCAGAGAACTCTGTACATGCCTTGTGCCTTACATGACTTACACGTTTCTACATTATCAAGTTCTAAACAGATAGGGCATCTGAAGAGCGTCTTCCTGGGACTCTCTTCATCAGCCTTTACTCTCCGAGTCAGCCTAGCTTAACACAGACTTTCCTTGACTTCCCGACCCCAGAGATAGAAAGAAGGGGCTGAGCCTTGCTCTGTATGTCACAGATGTATGTCAAATACTTGTCACGGACTTGACAGTTTCATTAGCTTCTATTGGGGGGGGAGAACTTAAGAACATAAGAAAAGCCGATGTTGGATCAGGCCAATGGCCCATCCAGTCCAACACTCGTGTCACACAGTGGCCAAAAACACCAGGTGACAACCAGTGTTCCCTCTAAGCTGAGTTAGCGTGAGCTAGCTCACTGTTTTTTAGCCTCCAGCTCACACATTTCTGTCTGCGCTCAGGAGGGATGGCTCCAGAGCAAACTAATTTATGCAGCAGCCAAATCGCTCGCTCACAACTTTAGTATCAGTAGCTCACAAAGTAGAATTTTTGCTCACACGACCCCACAGCTTAGAGGGAGCCTTGGTGCCAACAGGAGATCCAGCAGTGGGGCCAGGACACTAGAAGCCCTCCCACTGCTGCCCCCCCTCCAGCACCAAGAATACAGAGCATCACCTGCCCCAGACTGAGAGTTCCCATCTATACCCTGTGGCTAAGAGCCACCGATGGACTTCTGCTCCATATGTTTATCCCATTCCCACTTGAAACTGTCCATGCTTGCAGCTGCCACCACCTCCTGTGGCAGTGAATTCCATGTGTTAATCACTCTTTGGGTGAAGAAATACTTCCTTTTATCCGTTCTAACCCGACTGCTCAGCAATTTCATGGAGTGCCCACGAGTTCTTGTGTTGTGAGAAAGAGAGAAAAGGACTTCTATCTCTACCTGCTCTATCCCATACATAATCTTGTAAACCTCGATCATGTCACCCCTCAGCCGTTGTTCCTCCAAGCTATAGAGCCCCAGGCGCTTTAACCTTTCTTCATAGGGAAAGTGTTCCAACCCTTTTACCATTCTAGTTGCCCTTTTTCTGCATTTTTTCCAATGCTATAATATCCTTTTGGAGGTGTGGTAACCAGAATTGTACACAGTATTCCAAATGAGGTTGCACCATTGATTTATACAGGGGCATTATGATGCTGGCTGATCTATTTCCAATTCCTTTCCTAATACTTAATGTCTGAATTTAGTAAGAGTGTGTAATGGAATAAACTGAGTTTTGGTTTAGAATCGTCTCTCTCTCTCTCTCTCTCTCTCTCTCTCTCTCTCTCTCTCTCTCTCTCTCTCTCTCTCTCTCTCTCTCTCTCTCTCTCTCTCTCTCTCTCTCTCTCCACCCACCCACCCATCCCTCCATTTGGGACCTCAGTAGGGCACAATGCCACAGAACATCCATTTCCTCCAGGGAAACCGATCTCTGTAGTCTGGTGGTGAACTGGCATCCCTAGAGGACGTAATGGCTCTCCATTGGTCCCAAGTGTGCTAGCTGTGATGTGCAACTGTTAGGTGAGTCTGGGAAAGGCAACCAACTTCAACAATCTACCTGCTTCATGCAGACAAATAAAGGTTCCAATTCCCATTGCCGTCAGTCAAGCACTTTTCGCAAGACCCTGAAATGAGAAAATTAATTCTCATTTCCTGTCCCGACAAATCAATAGGACGGAAATTGCATTCAGCCTTCTTAATCCTTTAATTACGGTGTCTTCTCTCTCAAAGCTGCTATGAAAAGCTCACTCGGAACAGCCAGATTTCTTTACCCGCGATTTCTTTCACATCCATTTGAGCACGCGGACAATTCACAAGGTCTGACTGACCAGGCAGGCTCGGATTTCCATTATTCATACCCTAGATTTGAATTGCAAGTGGGAAGCAATATTTGAACTCCCTTTGTATAATAACATCCTCATGGCCACCCTGGAGTCACTTTTTTTTTTTAACCTCAGTGCCTTGCAAGAATTGTGAGCAGTTCTTCTGGAATGCCAGAGAAGGGGGATTTTGCAAAACACCCGTCTCCTGCTCCAGATTTCCAACGTTTGTGTTATGGCTATGAAACGTGAACTCAGCATTTCAAATCAGCCGAACCGCAGTGTCCCCTGGGTCCTTCGCCTAACCCTTGTGGGAACCAGTGGAATTGACTTCTGAGTAAATACGATAAAGGCTTGGGCTGCCTTATTTGGCTTTGCTTCTTTTTTAAAAATTAGGGCAGACCAGTTTTGGCGCAGTGCTTAGAAGCGTGGGCTCTGATCTGGGAGAACCGGGTTTGATTTCCCCCACTCCTCCACATGCAGCTGCTGACATGACCTTGGGTCAGTTATAAGTTCTCTCAGAGCTGTTCTCTCAAGGGCAGTCCTCAAGAGAGCACTCTCAGCCCCACCTACCTCATAGGATGTCTGCTGTTGTGGGGAGGGGAAGGGAAAGGGATTGTAAGCCACTCTGAGACTTCTTCGGGTGGTGAAGGGCGGGGTATAAATCCAATCTTTCCTCCTCCTCCTCCTCCTCCTCCTCCTCCTTCTTCTCCTCATCCTCCTCCTCTTCTTCTTCTTCAGTTTTAGAGGGAAGATAGAAAGAGACTCCCATGAAGGAGAGAATCCATCGATGTGGCACCAAAGAGGTGGAATCACTTGCGCATGTACTCTTTTACAGTTGCTTTTATCAGGAACCTGGGTCAAATATAATTTCCTCTCTTGCTTAATAATTATCTAGGATGTTCAGATGCTGATACCTCAAACAAGCTTTTAATGGGTGTTAACCAACAGGTTACCATCAGCTGCGCTAATTTTTTTTCCAGCAGCTTGCAGAATTCGTCGTGAAATTTTACGTATGGATTTTAAATTTTTAGAGATTTCCGCTCTTGGCAATAAGGACAGAGCAATTTTATTTCTTAATGATTTTTCTGTATAGCTTTTGCTATTGACTGGTGCTGGTCATTGGCCAAACAGATAGATAGATGATAGATAGATAGATAGATAGATAGATAGATAGATAGATAGATAGATAGATAGATAGATAGATAGATAGATAGATAGATAGATGATGATGATGATGATGATGATGATGATGATAGATGATAGATAGATAGATAGATAGATAGATAGATAGATAGATAGATAGATGATAGATAGATAGATAGATAGATAGATAGATAGATAGATAGATGATAGATAGATAGATAGATAGATAGATAGATAGATAGATAGATAGATAGATAGATAGATAGATAGATAGATAGATAGATAGATAGATAGATAGATAGATAGATGGATAGATGGATGGATGGATGGATGGATAGATAGATAGATAGATAGATAGATAGATAGATAGATAGATAGATAGATAGATAGATAGATAGATAGATAGATGATAGATTTCTTTGCCTTGGGTAATTATTTTGCATTTCTAATTTATTCATTTTATTTAAAACACGTATTAGCCACCTACCTTTCTCCCTTGTGGAATTCTAGACAGCTCACAATATGAATAAAAGATGATAAAGGACACAATAAAAACAACCATTATAAGAAGCCATAAAATGTCACCATTTAAAAACTCCAATTAGGAATACCAATAAACAGGGCTCTTTCTGTAGCAGGGATTCCTTTGCATATTAGGCCACACACCCCCTAATGTAGCCAATCCTCCAAGAGCTGACAGAGCTCTTCTTACAGGGCCTACTGTAAGCTCTGGGAGGATTGGCTACATCAGGGGGGGTGTCACCTAATATGCAAAGGAGTCCCTGCTACAAAAAGAGCCCTGAATACAGTTAAAAAGATACATAAAACAACCATAAACAATCAATTATCCATTTTCCTAAAATGCCGGAAACAATTAAAGTGAAAGAACAGAGATCCCTAGATTAAACCGTGCCACTTGCACACGCAGGGTAGGATTTATGTGCACTCACTGTAACATGTGAACCGGGGACCTGTCTGTAAGCAACACATTCCCACCCTTGTTTCCCAGTCCTGGAGGAAAAGGTCCAACAATGGCGAGGATATTACAGGAGAGGGCAACTCAACCCAGTGAACTTCGCAAAGATTGACTAGCAATGGGACTTTCCCAGTCAGAGACAGTAGCAGAGGCCCACCAGTGTGTTCCTGATCTTTGGGAGGCAGGCTCAGTTTCATTCTTCAGGCTGCTTAAGAAATGTCACGTCACCTGGTGGCTCATTGCCTTGTCTCCTATTGTGTTCCGCACCAGCGTGTTCCTGACCCGGCACACTCCAGAATCATGCTTCTCTGCATCCTGCCATTGGCCTCTATGTGCTCAGGGTCCAGGGGCTCCACAGATACAACTGGAAAGGTGTGTATGTATAAAGTGTTGTCAAGTCACAGAAAACTTATGGTGGCCCCCGTAGGATTCTCAAGGCAAGAGACATTCAGAGATGGTTTACCATTGCCCGCCTCTGTGGGGTTACCCTGGGCTTCCTTGGTGGTCTCCCATCCAAGTACTGATGAGGGCTGACCCTACTTAGCTTCTGAGATCTGAAGAGACCAGGCTAACCTAGGCCATCCTGCAAAAAATAGAAGGTGCAAATTATGGGCTGGACCCAGCCAGCTTTCTTACTCAATCTCAGCCAATTCCCCTCCCACGTGGCTTTTGTCCGTGCGGGTCCCATGGTCCCAAACATGGAATTTTGGATGGTCAAAGGGGACACCTTCATCTGTTTTTCTCACCAGTGGAAAAGACGGTTGGATCCAACACCATGTGTTGAAAGCCTACGCATTGTGATCTCATGTCCATGAGTCCTTTCCATGTGGGACTTTGAACACATTTATTTATTTATTCATTTGGTTTGATTTCTATCCCACCCTTCCCCCAGGCTCAGGGCGGGTTACAACATTAACATAGAACAATAAAATCAAGATCAAACTATAAACTTAACCCTTAAAATGATGGCGATCAAATTACATCACAGCTATTATAATGGCACCCTGGTGTCAGACCATGAAAGGGAAAAAGGGGCTCAATCCCGTAAGGGATTCCAGATTATAAGTACCCTACTTTGGATAGACCAAGGTGGCTATCATTCTGTAAACCGAAGACCATAATACAGATGGTAACAGAGAGGTAACATGGTGGTAATAGGAGGTTTAGGGTTTGACACCTGCTACCTCACCCAAAAACCTGGTGGAAGAGCTCCACCTTACATGGATTGCCCTGGACCTACTACACCAGATGAGAGTGTTTGGACTGATGCTAATTTATCTTCAAAGCTAAGATCTGCCCACTTCCCCAGAGAACCGCATTATGGTGTGAGCAGATTCTCTAGACAAGGTAAACTGAAGCTGCCTTCTTTGAGAAGAGCCAGTGGCAGAAACCATCAACCCATTCAACTTGATTCCATGCTAAAGACAGCAAACATAGAAACAGGGATGGGGAAAGGCTGATTCCCTTAAGACCCTGTGCACTCAACTCCCGTGCATTTCTACAAAATGTAGAGACCTTTAAATTTTGTTCGGTTATAGGGTTGCTGACTCTGGGTTAGGAAATTCTTGGAGATTTGAGGGCGGAGCCTGGGAGCTCGGCAGGGGGTGTGATGCCATAGAGACCATTCCCTGACGCCACCCTTCCCTCCTGGGGAACAGTTCTCTGTAGTCTGGAGATGAGTTGAAATTCCAGGAGAACTCCAGGCCACATCTGGAGGGCGAGTGAACCAAAGAAGGGACCACAGTTACAGGAAATACATCAAACAAACCAACACTGTGATAAGAATAACAATGGCATTAATTACATCTTATGAACATCAAATTCATGGGGCCGAGTAACATCAAGTAGAATCCTTTTTGCTATGTAAGATACTGGGGAGTCCATTTGTAAATCTGATCCCATCTTGTTAAATTTTGACTGTAACTATTGAGCACTTTAACGTTGATTGTTTTACCTTGTTTTTATGTTGCTTTATGCTTTGGCACAAGGTGCCCTATTGTAAGCCACCCTGAGCCCGTTCGCAGGGAGGGCAGGGTAAAAATGTAAATAATAATAATAATAATAATAATAATAATAATAATAATAATAATAATAATAATAATAATAATAATAATAATAATAATAATAATAATAATAATAATCAGATTACAATTGAAACTTTTACAATATTACTAAGCAAATTCTAACATTTTCAAGGAAGAAGTCCAACATCCTCAATGATCACCCGGTTAGACGCTCATTTCACCGATCTTCCTCAGGAGTAATCCTATTATATTAAAAGGTCTCAGCCTCTCGATACAGCTTAATTTCTTTCTTACTTTCTTCAGATTTTTACAGCTTGAGTTCTTTTAAACTGTCTTCAAATTATCTTCTGGTTCCATTTTCAAATTATGACAGCTTAACTTCTTTTCTGCTTTCTTCAATTTATTCTGGAACAAACGTGGTTATTTAGAATGGAAACATGAAGCTGAACAGAATATTGTTTTGTTATCAATTCTGAAATAATTAATAATTTTTAGCTTTCAACTTACTTTAGATGGGCGAAATGAGTGTACAACCAGGTGCCCATTGAGGAAGATGGACTTTTTCTCGAAAATGTTAGAATTTCTTTACTGATATTGTAAAAGTTTCAATTGTAATCTAATTTGATGTTCATAAGAGTTATTAAATGTCATTGTCATTTTTATCACAGTGTTTGCTCGTTTGATATGCACAACCTGGAGGATGGCGGCTCTATGCATTAAGATGGAGATGACCGGAGACTTGTCAGAAGAGTCATACGGAGGCACCTACATTCTCTGGAGACCCAAATGAACAATGGCCCCAGTCACATGGAGAATTTGCCACGTGAAAGGCATGAATGCTGGGTGGATTTGGGGGGCATGATCACACCGCAACATCTGGCAAGCATAGTGCACCCATGGCCAACCTGTGGCGTCCCGCTGAAGATGCGCAGTTAAAAAGTACCTGCAAAAATCCACTAGCAAATGGTTTTCCATGGGCTGCAGACAGACAGAAATTCTGCTTCGCTAAACAGTAATCAGAATGTTAATAGCCTCCGAGTTGAATTTATTTAGCGGGAGCAGCATGCCGGCACACGGCTATTCCCTCCAGCCGTCCTCTTTGCAGCGCATGCCGAAGGACAAAACCCCGGTGCGCCGCCATCGCATCTGATCGCAAAATGGTGGATCAGAATGCAACAGTGCAAATAGCCACGCCTCTCCTCCACGTTTTCTGGCACATGTGTTCAGGGCCAATGAGGCGGCAAACAGATCAATTTTAATGGGGACTGCCGGAAGATCAAATCTCTGAGAACCCTACTTTTTCTTGCTGTGAATATTGATGGGATACCTAATTTATCCCTTTTCATTTTTTTGCTTAAAAATGTTAGAGAACTGCCTTCTTTACTCAGAGCCTTACCAGAAGGAGGGACCGGGCCTATCTGGGTACATTTCTGTAGGCTCCACCGAGGGCAGCATTTCTTCTGAGTTCGAAGATTTCGAAATGGGCTGATTTTTTTAACCAAAATCTCCAAGAGGAAAGGACCTCACTAGCTATCTCTTCTCATCACAGTGAGTTAATAGGTGCCATCTTACGAGTTATGATCCATGAAGAGCTAGATATATCCCATTAGCTGGAACCATTTGACGTGGCTTCATTGAAAGCCGATGAACAGTGCACTCCTGGGCAGAGTTTCCACTTTCTAAGCTCAGTAGGATGTAACTCTGCTTAGCATTACACTGTGGGGGGGGGGGGGAATCAGCTTAATATTGAGGAGGGCATATTATGCCCTGACTTATGGTGAACCCAACAAGGGGCTTTCAAGGCAAGTGATTAAGCAGAGGTAGTCCCCCATTGCCTTCCTCTGCAGAGTCTTCCTGGGTGGTCTCCCTCCCAAGTACTGGCCCCACTGCTGGACCTCCTGAGGGCATCTGGTATTTTTGGCCACTCTGTGAAAGAGTGTTGGACTGGATGGGCCATTGGCCTGATCCAACATTGGCTGCTCTTATGTTCTGATGTTCTTATGACCCTTCTTAGCTTCCAAAATCTGATGAGATCAAGCAACATCATGCAGCCTTCTCACCCACAGAGGCTGATAAATGGTATAGGGGTTTGGAGAGCCATGAGGACCAGGGTTGCCAACTCTGGGATAGGAAAGCTTTAGAGGGTGGACAGGTTTTGGGGAGCGGAGCAACCTCAGTGTGGTAGAATGTCATAGAGTCAACCCTCCAAAGCAGGCAGTTTCTCCAGGGAAACTGATTTCTGTAGTCTGTAGATCAGTTATAATTCTGGAAGGTCTCCAGGACAGAGGTTGGCAACTCTAGCTGATGACCCTCTAGCCAGAGATTCCCTCTAGGCCCTTCTCATACTACCCAGATCCAACTCAAGCATCATGAGAGATAAATTGAATTACTTGCCCTGTCTTCTAAGCTACAGAGTTCCTGAGCTCCTGAATTTGCTCCCTAGTCCTTTGTTCTTCACAGCCTCACAGGAATCACTGCATGCCATTGCCCCCAAGAGTAGGGATGGGCACGAACTGGGTTATGAATGAAAGTTCATTACGAATTTTGGGCAGTTGACGGTTTGCAAAGTGATGTTCACAAACTGAAAAGCTGCCACGAACTTCCATGAATGTTAAGGTAGTTTGTGGCAGTTTGTGGCAGTTCATGAACAGCAGAAAGCAGGGATTTAAATGGCTCAGAGCCATTTAAACTCCTGCTTTCTGCTCTTAACGAAAAACAGCTGAGTGACAGGGAGCAGAAAGCAGGGGGTTAAATGGCTCAGAGCTATTTAAACCCCTGCTTTCTGCTCCCTGTCACTCAGCTGTTTGTTTTAAATGGCTCTGAGCCATTTAAACTCTTCCTTGCTGGTCCCAGCTAAAAGCATCAGAGAGTAGAAAGGAATCACGAACTGATACAACCCAGTTTAGTATCGGTTCGTGGTATGGTTTGTGGTTCAGCCACAAACCACGAACCACAAACCATGAACCAAACCAAACTGCAAAACTGTGATTAATGCCCATCCCTACCCAAGAATCAGGCGTGATGGCTCCAGAGTTCAGCATGGACACAGAAAGCGATTTCACTCTACAAGACCTCTGCGTGCACTGTAGAGTGGTTAGAAGCCCAGAGCCACATGCACAAAGAGCATTAACTTTAAATTTCAGTTACTTTGGCAATTAATCCAGGTACCACTGTGGCTGCCAGCCCAAGATGAATATTAAGGAGAAATTCTGCTCCGCTAAACAGTAATCAAAATGTTAATAGCCTCCGAGTTGAATTTATTTAGCGGGAGCAGCATTTATAAAAGTGATAACCCTGCTAATATTAGCATGAATAATATTATTGTGCTACATGATGTAATAGGATAATTAGCCGCGATATCTGGAAATTTGGAAATTGGCTCCCAGGACATGAGCCAAGAGCAGAGAGATGGGCACCTTCCAAGCCATAGGGACTTAAGGACCACGTGACCATTGCTGTGCAGGTTGGTGGGCTGCAGTGAGGAGGAGGAAGGGGGTGGAGTCACTGACAACAGTCCAGGTGGGCAGTTCCTCCTCTTCCTCCTCTTCACTGCAGCCCACCAAACTGCATAGCTATTACTCCATGCAGGCCCCATGACCCTAAGAAGAACGCTGAGGAAGAGGAGGTAGAGTGGCCACGTTCCAGGTGGAGCCTGGGGAACTCCTGGAATTGCAGCTGATCTCCAGACTACAAGTAAGAACAGAAGAGAAGCCATGTTGAGTCAGGCCAGTGGCCCATCCAGTCCAACACTCAGTGTTTCCCAGTGGCCAAAACCCAGGGGCCATCAGGAGGTACACCAATGGTGCCAGAACTCCAGAATTCTTCCCACTGTAGCCCCCAAGCACCCAAGAATACAGAGCCCCAGATTAAGTGTTCCATCTATACCTTGTGGCTAAGAGAACATAAGAGAAGCCATGTTGGGTCAGGCCAGTGGACCATCCAGTCCAACACTCTGTCACACAGTGGCCAAAATATACCAGTTGCCATCAGGAGGTCCACCAGTGGGGCCAGGACATAGAAGCCCTCACAGTGCTGACCCCCATCCAAGCACCAAGAATACAGAGCATCACCTTGCCCCAGACATGAGAATTCCATCTATACCCTGTAGCTAAGCTACTGATTGGACTTCAGGCCCCACATGTTTATCTAATACCACTCAAGAATACAGAGCCTCATTGTCCCAGAGTGTTCCCCCTATACCTTCTGGCTAATAGCCACTCATGGACCTCTGCTCCATTATGTTTATCCAATCCCTTCTTGAAGATCCCCCAGAAGTACAACTGATCTCCAGACCACAGAGATGAGTTCCCTTGGAGAAAATAGCAGCTTTGGTGGGTGGGCGGTATGGCATTATATTCTTGCTGCAGTCCCTCCTCTCCCCAGCCTCCCCTCCCCCTAGGCTCCACCCCCAAATCCCCAGGAATTTCCCAACTCCGAGTTTGCAACCTATTCCAGAAGCTCTGGCAAAGGTCACAACGAGAGCTATTTGGTGACCGATTTTGTTGCCTGCAGCAGTCAGAGAAATCAGGTAGTTTACTTTTGAGCATAGCTTTAAATAGGGCATGGGTTTCCTGTCCTGGAAAACACAAAATGCTCTACAGCTGACAACAGCACTACAGATAAGATTAGAGTTTCAATAGCCATTACACACAAAAAAAAACCTCCTCAGGAAACAGGAAACCTCCTCAGGAAACAATCCATAGACAAAAGAACCTCCTCAGGAAAGCTCCTCCATTAGCATGTTCATAGCCTGGAGAACTACTACAAGATAATGACTCAGCCCTACCCCCCTTCCTGAGTAGATGTAAATTACCTGCCTACCATTTTTCTGCTCATCTTGACACAGAGAGTACTCCATCTTTCTGTGTTATACCTCTGAGGATGCCAGTCACATCTGCTGGCGAAACGTCAGGTCCTACAATGCCAAGACCACGGCCACACAACCCGGAAAATCTACAGCAACTAATAGCTTTAAATACTTGGAGAGCACCACTGATTCGTTTTTTCGATGGGACAGAGCCCTTTACTCCTCCAGTCATAATGGCAGACTGACCAATTACATTAGCATGCATTCCTGTTCGGAAACGATCTTTCTTGTATCACGTGAAGAGCCATGGTGCGCCCATTGCAATGCATCGTGCCGAAAACAAATGTAACGAAATGTGCATTGTTTGGGGCAGTTTGGTGTAGTGGTTAAGCGCACGGACTCTAATCTGGGAGAACCGGGTTTGATTCCCCACTCCTCCACTTGTACCTGGCTGAATGACCTTGGGCAAGCCATAGTTCTGTCAGGGCTGTTCTCTCAAGGACAGGTCTGAAAAGAGCTCTCTCAGCCCCACCCTACCTCCCCGGGTGTCTGTCGTGGAGGATGGGAATGAGTCTGAAGCCACTCTGAGACTCCGTGGCAAGTGCAGGGATAATCCAATCTCCTCCGCCTCCTCCGCCTCCCTGCAGAATTTTGGACAAAAGTAAAACTGCACATTGGTCAGCGACAATAATATCTTCAAGTACAGGTGCCACAAATCGTGAGTGATGTGGTCTGAGTCAGTTGGTCAGAGCAGCTGTTCATCATGACATAGAATGAGAGTCATACATTTCCAGAACTGCTGTGTCTGAAGCTTGCAGCTGAAAGGTAGGACGTACGTACACAATATCGTAGCCGCAATCAAGACTGTCCAACGCTCATGCTGGAGACCAGCATTCAATCCTGAGGGTGCAGGGTGCCCACAATACTGAGTGAAACAGCCATGCAGTCCCTAGGGACCTATCATCATGTCAAACACATGTTATAAATCAAGATTTTGACAGATGAGAGCGACTACATTCTGTGAAGTACTGGGTGTACAAGTTTCTGGATCACCATTTCTCAATAAGGATACATAGTAGACACCTTGGACAAAGTGACCAGAGAGGAGACACACAGGAAACATGCCGAAACGGATTCGGAACACTCTTCGCTATGATACTTTTGAAAATGTTTAAAATGTTTGTGAGCTCTTTCGGTACTCAGACTGAAAATGTCATTTCCGCTTGAGAGGTCCGACACTCTGTTATCCAAAGAAAAAAGAAGGTTTATGAAGATTATGAGATGGGATTTCTCCCTTTCTCACAATACAAGAACTTTTCTCCCTTTCTCACAATACAAGAACTCGTGGGCACTCTATGAAATTGCTGAGCAGTCGGGTTAGAACAGATAAAAGGAAATACTTCTTCACCCAAAGAGTGATTAACATATGGAATTCACTGCCACAGGAAGTCGTGGCAGCTGCAAGCATGGTCAGTTTCAAGAGGGAATTAGATAAACATATGGAGCAGAAGTCCATCAGTGGTTATTAGCCACAGGGTATAGATGGGAACTCTCAGTCTGGGGCAGGTGATGCACTCTATTCTTGTTGCTGGAGGGGGCAGTAGTGGGAGGGCTTCTGGTGCCCTGGCCCCACTGCTGGACCTCCTGATGGCACCTGGTATATTTTCAAAGTCTGGTGTAGTGGTTAAGAAGAAGAAGAGAGAGACTGGATTTATACCTGCCCTTCACTACCCAAAGGTGTCTCAGAGCGGCTCACAAACTCCCTTCACTTCCCCTCCCCACAACAGACACCCTGTGAGGTAGGCAGGGCTGAGAGAGCTCTTGACAGAAACTGCTCTTCTTCAGGAACAGCTCTTATCAGAACTATGGCTTGCCCAAGGTCATCCAGCAGGTGCAATCCATCCTGGTTCTCCCAGATTAGAGTCTGCACACTTAACCACTACACGAAACTGCGCGGACTCTAATCTGAGAGAACTGGGTTTGATTCCCCACTTGCAGCTGTTGGATGACCTTGGGCAAGCCATAGTTCTGTCAGAACTGGAAAGAGCTCTCTCTGCCCCACCTACCTCACAAGGTGTCTGTGGTGGGGAGGGGAAGGGAAAAGGAGTTTGCAAGCCGCTCTGAGACTCCAAGTGAAAGGCGGGGTATAAATCCAATCTCCCCTTCCTCCTCTCCTCATGTCTCATGCTCAGCAAGACACGGGCTAGTATGACTGACCATGGTCTGGTTCCTGGCAAACTCTGTGATTCCAAAAGTACAAGGAGTCTCTCGTTGCATTATTTAAGCCATCGTTCTCCCAGGTAGAAGTCTGGATGCCCATTGGGTTCCACCGTTGATACGAACTGCCAGAGAGATCCTCATTATTATTATTATTATTTCCTCTTTGCCGTGTTTATAATGAAGTGTTTTAATATTGTGCAACGCTTTTTTATTAAATGCAAAGTTCACAGGACGTAATTCCAAGTAACGTGACTGGATTTAATAACACTGGTGTTATTATGAAGATGAATTTGGCCCAATAAATAATATTTCTCCAAGGATTATTAGCTCATTCATTTTTTACGAGCGAGACAACCCGTTTTTACCCAGTGATAGACGCTCGGGTGATGTAGTCAGAAGGTCTCAAAATGAACTTGCAGCTCACGTTCATCCGTGGCAAATCCACAAACTTCTCCTAAATCATCATCAACAACAACTTTTCTCGGAATCTCCCCACGCAAACGGCTGAGCGGTAAATATCCCATTCATCTTCACAATCACCGCGCAACCCGGCCCATTTCTGAAAATGGAGCAGTCATGGGGAGAATCCACTGATGTCATCCAGAAGGTTCATAGCTCAGGTCTTCCTGTTCCAAAGGCCAGGTGGTGGCTTTTAAATCCGGCTGGCTGTTGGTATTAATAGCAGTGCTTCATCTTGCAGGTGCTTTTCCCAGTCATATAACAAGTTTGCTAGTATTTTGCAGTCGAAGGGGGTGGATTTCATATGAAAAGGATGTGTTTATGTATTGGGAATATCTCCGTACTGCCTTGCAATAGCATTGCGGAGTAAGGCAAAGTAAAACAGTAATTGAAACATCTCAAGCCACCTCCCCCCCACCCAAATTAAAACACGAAAAATCTAAAAGCAATTCCCAGCAGCAGGCATAGAATCAAAAGTCAGCTAACTCAGCATGGTGTAGTGGTTGAAGTGTCAGACTAGGATCTGGGGAACCTGAGTGCGAATTCCAACTCTGAGGGGTGACATGATTGAGGTTTATTAAGATTATGCATGGGATAGAGCAGGTCGAGAAAGAAGTACTTTTCTCCCTTTCTCACAGTGCATGAACTTTTGGGCACTCCATGAAATTGCTGAGCGGTCGGGTTAGAACAGATAAAAGGAAGTCCTTCTTCACCCAAAGAGGGATTCACACATGGAATTCACTGCCACAGGAGGTGGTGGCAGCTACAAGCATGGACAGTTTCAAGAGGGAATTAGATAAACATATGGAGCAGAGGCCCATCAGTGGCTATTAGACACAAAGTAGTGAGAAGGACTCTGGGGCAAGGGATGCTCTGTATTCTTGGTGCTTGGGGGGAGGGTAACAGTGGGAGGGCTTCTAGTGTCCTGGCCTCACTGATGGACCTCCTGATGGCACCTGGTATTGTTGGCCACTGTGTGACAGAGTGTTGGACTGAATGGGCCAGTGGCCTGATCCAGCATTGGCTTCTCTTATGTTCTTATGTTAAGTTCACAGAATCCACATTGCTGTCAGGTGGCCATCTAGCCTCTGTTTGAAAACCTCCAAAGAAGGAGAACCCTTATGACATGGAAGTTCTCTAGGTGACCCAGGCCCATGGCTATGGTTGGGCTATTGGAAGCCCTGCCCCCTTCCTTAAAGGGCCCCTGCTTCTTAAAGGCCCCCCACTTCTTAAAGCCCCCCACATTTTACTGCTGTTGCTGCTGTGTAGGGTTGTCAGGTTCCCCCAGCCACCGGCAGGGGATGATGGGGTAGGGTGGCCAGATCCGGGTGGGGAAACTCCGGGAGATTTGGGGATGGAGCCCGGGTGTCAGGTTCAAAAGCAAGTAGATCCAAGCATTCTTGTTTTAAGAAGGGCTTTATTGGAATACAGTGCTAAAACCCACAGTTAAGGATCATTGTCAGGAATGGCGAGAGAAGCGGCTCAAGCAGGGTTATAGTGTGATGCAAGAATGCAGCTAGCAAATGAACTGTAAGCACGCGCGCGGGAAACTCCCCGCGGGAGAGTTACTTAATGGGCGGGAGACGACTCCCTCCTCCCCTCGTCTTCACAGGACTGGAAAATTCTCATAAGCTCAGAATAGCCCAAAGCCCACATTCAAGGCCACCGTGATAAGACCAAGTGGCAGGGAAGAAGCTCCCACGTTACGGCCAGCATACCTACGCAAGCGCAAAGCAGGGACGAGATAGGGAACACAGAACAATGGACTCAGTGTAAAATAGCAAACAGACATTTCTGACACCGGGGAGGACGGGGAACTCATTGGGGTACAATGCCAAGAGCCCACCTTCCAAAGCATCCATTTTCTCCAGGGGAACTGATCTCTGCAGTCTGGAGAGGATGTCAGCATGTGTTTGCTGCAGTAAGACATCAGGTGGTGATCTAAGTGATCTACCTGACAGCTTCTGACAGTCACCCTTATCTGGATTAAACTGGTTCTGTCCAGTGCTGGCAGACTAAGTCAGAATGATTTAGCACTGAGAGCTGATGGGTGGATGGTTGTATATAAGTGTACATGTACTGTATAGTTCACTGTCTGCATATGATTGGATGTATGGCGAAGCACTTTGATGGTGTATACCAGTATCTTCTTCAGTAAATAGATGGATATAGCTATTGCACAAGACTGTGTGAATAGTTTTCCTCCTTGGTAAGTCTCACCACACCAGAATTCACGGCACGCTACGCGGACAGAGGAGCTGTCCCTCCAGGGTTGGCAACTCTCGGTCGAAGGCAAAGGAGTCCAGAAAACCAGAGAGGGCGCGTTCACACACATTAAATAAACACACTTTCAATCCATTTTCAATTCACTTTCCAACTGGATTTTACGGTGTGAAATGGCAGGATCCCCCTGCCAACAGTCGCTGAAGTGGATTGAAATTGCATTATTTAGCATGCGCAAAAGCACGGAGCCTGGAAGCATTACCATGGCAACGAGCACAATTTTGAGGATTTAAAGCCTCAGACTGAGACTGAAAAGTATGAGACAAAACTCACAGGATAACACACACAATAAAAAATGTGCTAATTCGGAGAAACAAAATACAATTAAGGCAGCCTTGACAGAAATCTCACCTGGGTGGTCAGTGTTGTCCTGGTTTTAGGATCCCCCCCCCCGAGCAGTGTTCCCTCTAAGCTGAGTTAGTGTGAGCTAGCTCACGGCTATTTAGCCTCCAGCTCACACATTTTTATCTTCGCCCAGGAAGGACAGCTCCAGAGCAAGCCAATGTATGCAGTAGCCGAATCGCTCCCTCACAACTTCAATGCCAGTAGCTCGCAAAGCAGAATCTTTGCTCACAAGACTCCACAGCTTAGAGGGAACATTGACCCCAAGGCCTAGAAACTTCAGTAATCTAAATTATGTGCAGTATAATTGAAATGTGGGCATATCTGGCAGAGGCCTTCCGAATTTCTGTGGCGTTCTGAGATCTAGAGAAACATGTCCCCATTTTTGATTTGTTTGAAGTAAAGGACTCGCTGTAGCAGAGAAAAATAACCCCCTAGTATTAACTACAAGGATAAATCTGCCAGTTTCTAGCTTCTGAAAGGTGAAAAATAAACAGTCTAAGTCAGAACCAATTTTTAAAAAAAAATAGTAAAGATCAGAGAAATAAAACATTAGCCGCGGCTTATTTTTATTTCATAAATGGAAAACGGTGGCACATCCCAACAGCTACCCAGAGCGGGTGGATTTCTGCAGGTGCCTCGTCTAAATCAAACTCATTTTGGAACGGGGAAAGAACCCTCGCTGAGTTGGATGTGCTCCACGCGACTGTAAACGGAGCATGGAATCAGATGCGGCAAAACACGGGACAGAAGAACAAAAATCCTATCAAAGAACTGATGCTATACTTTGACACAGGTAGATTAGATATCGATTTACTTTACTATTTTAGTTATGTAGAATCATAGAGTTGGGAGGGGCCCTACAGACCACCTAGTCCGACCCCCTGCCCAATGCAGGACTAGTCTAAAGCATCTCTGACCAATATTCATCCAGCCTCTTCTTGGAAGCTGTCAGTGAAGGGGAGCTTATTCCACCTCCCGAGGCAGCTGATTCCACCTTGGAAACACTTTGACCGTGAAAAAGTTTATCCTAATATCCAGCCGATACCTTTCTGCATGCAATTTAAATCCGTTGCTTCGGGTCCCCTCCTCTGCTGCCAACTGGAACGGCTCCCTGCCCTCCTCCAAGTGACAGCCTTTCAAATATTTAAAAAGAGCAATCGTGTCCCCCCTCAATCTCCTCTTCTCCAAACTAAACATTCCCAAGAAGTCCCTCAGCCTTTCCTCGTAGGGCTCATTCTCCATACCCCTGATCACCCTCGTCGCCCTCTTCTGCACCCTCTCGATTTTTCCCACATCCTTTTTGAAGGGAGGCCTCCAGAACTGCACACAGGACTCCAGGGGCGGCCTGACCAGGGCTCTTTTGTAGCAGGGACTCCTTTGCATATTAGGCCACACACACCCTGATTTAGCCAATCCTCCAAGAGCTTAAAGAGCTCTTCTTACAGGGGCTACTGTGAGCTCTTGGAGGATTGGCTACATTAGGGGGGTGTCGCCTAATATGCAAAGTAGTCCCTGCTACAAAAAGAGCCCTGGGCCTGACCAAGGCAGCATACAGAGTGACTATGACTTCCTGCCTTCCTCCCCAGTGGGAACTGAAGCTCCTTACACCATTCTCCTTTTATTCTGAAAACAACCCTTTGGGGTTGGCTAGACAAAGAGAGCATGTGACAGGCCCAAGATCACCCAGTGAGCTTCCCTGGCAGAGGAGGGATTCGAATTTGGGTCTCCCAGATCCTAGTCTGATGCTCACAGTGCAATTATAAGCAGTTACACCCTTCTGAGCTCATTGCCTCTAGTGGACTTCGAAGGGTGTAATTCTGTTTAAGATTGCTCTCTCAGTCTTCTAGATTGAGAGATAGATAGAGAGGAGAAGGAGAAGAAGAGGAGGAAGAGGAGGAGGAGGACGAGATTGGATTTACACCCCACCCTTCACTCGGAGTCTCAGAGTGGCTTACAATCACCTTTCCCTTCCTCTCCCCACAACAGACACCCGGTGAGGTGGGTGGGGCTGAGAGAGCTCTGACAGAAACTGCTCTTTTTCAAGGACACCTCTGACAGAACTATGGCTTGCCCAAGGTCATCCAGCAGGTGCCAGTGGAGGAGTGGGGAATCAAACCCGGTTCTCCCAGATTAGAGTCCGCGCACTTAACCACTACATCAAACTGGCTAGATGGTAGATTGATGATGATGAAGAAGAAAAAGAAGAAGAAAGGGATGAAGGAAATAGAAACACAGATACCTGGAGTTGGAAGGTACCTCAATGGTTATCAACCTTCTGTAGAAGGAAGGAAGGAAGGAAGGAAGGAAGGAAGGAAGAAGGAAGGAAGGAAGGAAGGAAGGAAGGAAGGAAGGAAGGAAGGAAGGAAGGAAGGAAGGAAGGAAGGAAGGAAGGAAGACCCATGAGGGGATTCTTTTCACCCCCTTTTGCTCTGGCTCCATGTTCTCTTGCATCCCCTGTCCACTTGGCCTCCATTCCTTCCTTCTCTGCCCATTTGTTCCCTTTGCCTCACTGGCCCCGTCCCCCGTTTCCCACTAGTTCCTGCCCAGTCTTCCTTCCTTCACACCTGCCCTTCGCCCCCTCCAGATGTCCAGTCTTCCTCCCCGTTCTTCCCTCCTTCCCTCCGGCCCGCTTATCCCATGGCGGGTGGCTTCCTGGCGACAACTCCATAGAATCCCCCACACACACTCACAATCAATCAATCAATCAATCAATCAGTCAATCGGTTTATTGTATTAAGCCACTGGCCATTACAAAACACAGAATATAGCAGAGCAATCATAAAAAGTTAAAAAGCACCATTAATTTCCAGGTTAAAATTAACTGCTAGTCAGGAATAAAGAGAAAGATAGGACAGGTATGATCACTGTCAAGTAGCCTGCTCAGTCAAGGTGGCAGTAGAAATCTGAGCCAAACGGTCTGCTGAAGTCAACGTTAGACCATCAAGGTCGATATTGTCGAGTCTGACTTCACAGTGGTAGACCATGGATTAAACAAGAGAACTCTTCTCCAGTTGATAAAAAATGCTTGTTGTGACTAATTAAACGACTGCTATTCTGAATCTTCTGCCCAGTTAAGTGCTGGGTGTCAGGTAAAATTGAACTTGGAGAAGAAATCAGCCCAACGCAGCTGTTTGGCGTTCAAGGAACGGGGGAGCGGAGAAGCTCGAGGTTTTTGTGATCAGTCCACACCTCGAAGGGAACCCGCGCCCCCTCCAGCCAATGGCGCCAGGTTGCCAACGCTAAGCGGATCGACCCCGCTTCTTTTTCCCACACCGACCAATTCCGTTCAGTATCGTTAAATTTTCTGGAAACATAGGCAAGGGGGTGTAATTTACCATCCTCCCCCTCTTGGAGGATCGCCCCTCCCATAGCAACGTCAGAAGCGTCTACTTGTACAATGAATTTCTTAAGTTCATTCGGGTGGGCTAACACAGGCTCCGACGTAAAAAGGGCTTTCAATTGGTCAAATGCCCGTTGGCACTCCGGAGACCACTCTAGCTTGGCACCGGGTCGAGTGCAGTCGGGTGACTTCCCTTTCATTTTAAGCAGATCAGTCAAGGGGAGAGCCACTTGAGCAAAGTTCGAAAGGAATGATCTGTAAAAGTTCGCGAATCCGAGGAACCCTTGGAGTTGCCTCCGGGTCTTGGGTGGCTCCCACCCCACCACATCTTTTATTTTGTCAGGGTCCATCTCAATCCCCGTTTGGGATATGCGGTAGCCCAAGAAAGGGATCTCCGATTTGTGAAATTCACATTTGGACAGCTTAGCAAAGAGTTTATGCTTGTGCAACGTTTGTAAAACTTCCCGCACCAGTTTCACGTGGGATTTCAGGTCAGGGGAATACAAAAGTATGTCATCAAGGTAAACAAGGACCCCCTTGAATAAATACTTGTGGAGCACCTCATTAATCAAATTCATGAAGACCCCCGGCGCTCCCTGAAGCCCGAACGGCATGACTAAGTATTCAAATTGACCCAGGGGGTATTGAACGCCGTTTTGAATTCATCCCCTCCCTTATTCGGACCCTGAAGTAGGCATCTCTGAGATCTAGCTTCGAGAAAATTTTCCCCCAGCCACCGCAGCTAACAAGTCTTTAATTAGGGGCATGGGGTAAGCGTTCGTGTTGGAGACTGCATTCAAGCCTCGATAGTCGGTGCACAACTGCAACCCCCCGTCCTTCTTTTTCCGGAAAAGAACAGGAGCTGCAAACGGGGAGGATGCCGGTCGTATAAACCCCCTGCTGAGGTTCTTGTCAATAAATTTCCTCAGCTCCACCTTTTCTGAAGGGCTCATAGAATATAGCTTTCCTTTAGGCAATTTCTGGTTAGGCAAAATCTCAATTGCACAGTCCGAGTTTCTATGGGGGGCAGTTCATCGGCTTCCTCTTCCCCAAAGACGGAAGCTAAGTCGCGATACTCTGCTGGAATCCTCTCTAGTTCTGCCTCTGCCACCCCCGCCGTTACTAGGGGCGCCCCCCCATCGGGGTCCCCCACTCCTGCTTCCACAGGTGTGCCTGGCATTTCTTGGAAATAAAGTTCACTTTCCCCTCCCCCCATAAAACATGTGGATCGTGATCAAAGAACCACGCGCTCCCGAGTACTAGGGGAAAGCGGGCAGACGGGGTAACAACGAAGGGTCTCTCCTCCCAGTGATGCCCAATCCCCACCCGCAGGGACAGTCTCGTATTTGCAAGGTTCTTTCATGGTGGAGCCGTCCATCTGCGTAAAAATCAAGGGGTCATTTAATTTAACTACTTTTGCTCCCAGTCCTGTCACTAGTGTGGGGTTGATGAGATCTCTCCCACACCCAGAGTCAATGAGAGCTCTCACTCTCACGTGGGTCAATAGATCCGGGTCCACTAAAGTCACCGTGAGAAAGAAAAGAGAGGGAGGTTTGCTCACCGGGATTTGCGCCTGGGAGTCCGGGACCTGCTGTTCAGCGCTGTTTACAGCAGGTCCATCTCGTTTCCCCGGCGGCACGGTCTCGCCATCCGATGAATCCGATGCCTCGCTGAGCGGCTTGGCTTGCAAGGCTTTCGCCCCTCTTGGCTTTGCCACCGGCTTTGGTGTGGATGTTTCGAACTTTTTCTTGACTCCCTTGGGCACCCCAGGTGATACAGGGGAGCCTGGGCAGCTCGCTGCGAAGTGGCCCCCTTCCCCGCATTTCAGGCACAGACCTTGCTTCATCCGGAGTTCTCTCGTTCCATCCTTCGGTCTCGGGTTTGGTGTGGGGTTCTTTCCCCGCACGGCCGGTGTAGGGCCCGACTGGCCCCGGTTAGTCATCGCTGCCGCATCATCCAGTTTGATGGTTTTCAAGCGGTTCTCCATAGTGATGGCTGCTTGTATCCAACCTGTCAGCGTGTCCGGGTCTTGGGTCTTTGTGACCGACCGACGAATCTCCGCGTTGAGCCCCAACTTGTAGTACTCCGCGAGGGTCCCATCTTGCACCCCTCGGATTTTAGCTGCACACCTGCGAAACTCCGCTGTATAATCCCTTACAGATCTAGCGCCTTGCTTGATGGCCCGGATTGTTGCTTTGGCCGTCTTATTTGCGTTCACATCCTCGAATTGCTCTTTCATGGCCCACATGAAGGAGTCGATTTCCCTCAGCTCCCGCCCGTCAGCCTGGTGAAGCCCGACATACCAGTCCGCTGCCGCGCCTTTCAAATGGGATGCGATGACATCTACCATGCGGTCTTCGCGTTGAAACAGGTGGCCCCAGGTTTCGGTAAATCTCTCAGCCCTCACGAGGAAGAAAGGGAACTTTTCTGGGTCTCCATCAAAGTCCGCATCAAGAAGTTCCGCAGGTTTCGGTGGCAAAAACCCCCATGGGCGAGGGGGTGGCTGCCCCGGCGGCCCCTGCGGTCCCGGCCCCACGGGCTGAGGGGGGTAGAGCTGGTACGTTCGGCTGGTCTGGGCCTGGCGCCGGATGCTGGTCTTGGGGAGGTTGATCGGGTGGTTCCTCTCGTCGTTGCCGCTCTCGCTCTTCCCGGATGCCCTCCGCGATCATCTGGGGAATGCGGGCGAGGGATTCATCCAAGAAGCGCATCAAGCGGTCTTGGCTCGGCTCCCCACTCCACCTCCGTCTCACCACGACGCCTTCCAGGTCCTCGGAGTCTCGGCCGGTGTCTTCCATACCCTCGGCCGTAACCAGTCTGCGGACTGATCTCTCGGTGTGGCTCACCCTCACCGACGCTCTTGGGGTTCCAAACCACGTTTCATGGGTTTCTGCCAGGGGCTTCACCCAGTCTCGTCTGTGTTTGACTCGAGTGGTCACCCCACCATAAGCTGCCCCATACGGATCCCCGTAGGGCCCTCCGAAGTCGTACTCCTGGCCCCGTGTCACCGGTACATAGGTGTCAGGGGTCTCCGCAGGTACGTTCTTATCAAGAGGTTTCTTATCCTCCTTCTTTTCATCTTCGATCGGGAGAGTGTCTTCTTCACCGCCACTCATTTTGGAGCCGCGGGTTTCCGACCAGTCCCGAAAATTGAAGTGATTCTGAACAAACTGTCAGAAGCCCTAACTTAGTCAGCCAAACACCAGGTCTTGTTGTTCAAGCAAGAATAGTGTTTATTGTTAAGCTGCAATGGAAAGGTTACTGGAGCAGATACATTGTTCAGAATAACTTGGTTACACAAAGCAGGCAGTTATACAGGAAAGGGGGTGAATGGGGACCCCCCTCTCTACCAATCAGGGAATAACATGCGAATGGGAATCGAAAGTTACTACGCTAATGAAGTTCCCACCGCCCCCATTATTCTCAGCAAAGCTGCAGCTTTGAAAGCGATAGGAAAGCTCGCAGCCTGTCTCCTCCAAGGTCAGAATGTTAAGTCTACCCAAGATAGAGCCTGCCAGAGTCACATTCCATTCTCACACACCAGGTGCATAAATCTACACCCCCACGATCCCAACCTCCCGCCCTCCACGCCGCCATGGCACCCATAGCCATCCTCCCTGTCACTTTGTGTTGTTCAGTCGCACAGTTGAGTCTGACTTTCCGCAACTCATGGATCACATCACACTAGGCCCTCCTGCCTTCCACCATCCTCCAGAGTTTGCTCAATTTCATGTTCGTTGCCTCGATGACACTGTCTAGCCATCTCATCCTTTGCCGTCCCCTTCTTCTTCTTTGACCTTCAATCTTTCCCAGCATCAAGGTCTTCTCCATTGAGAGCTCCCTTCTCATTTGGTGGCCAAAGTATTTGAGCTTCAGCTTCCGTATCTGGCCTTCCAGGGAACAGGCAGGGTTGATTTCCTTTAGGATTGACTGATTCGATCTCCTTGCAGTCCAAGGGACTCTCAAGAGTCTTCTCCAGCACCATAATTTGAAAGCATCTATTCTTTGGCGCTCAGCCTTCCTTATGGTCCAACTCTTGTCACGTATCACTAAGATAATACATAAAGCAAACAAATAATATGTCTTGTGCACAGCTCTATAGCCCACAATCCTTCCCTTTATAGGGCCTTTCTGCATTCGGTCTTTACTCCCAAGTTTCCCAGAACTCGAGGTGGTATGCCCTTGATTCAGATTATTTCTTTCATTCTGCATATGTAATTATTTTTCAGCACTTTGTGCCGGAAACTCAAGTTTCTGTGGATTGTGCTTCCTGCATGCTCAGGGAAGAAAGTGTGTTTTGAGCCCTGATTGCTCTTATCCTCTGGGAGGAGGAGGAGGAGGAGGAGGAAGAGGAGGAGGAGGAGGAGGAGAGGAGGCGGAGGAGATTGGATTTATACCCCTCCTTCACTCGGAGTCTCAGAGCAGCTTACAAACTCCTTTCCCTTCCCCTCCCCACAACAGACACCCTGTGAGGTAAGGTGGGGCTGAGAGAGTTCTGATAGAAACTGCCCTTGAGAGAATAGCTCTGAGAGAACTTATGACTGATCCAAAGTCACACCAGCAAATTGCAAGTGGAGGAGTGGGGGAATCAAACCTGGTTCTCCCATATCAGAGTCCGCACACTTAACCACTACACCAAACTGGCTCTCCTACACCAAACTGGAAGCCAAGGCACCAGCAAACTTCTCCCTTCTCTTCAATGCACACTGCTATCTCTTCCTTTTCGCAGAGCCCTGGCTGGTGGGAGGAATTCTTCCAGGAAAATCAAAATGACGTTGAGTGGATGAGGCATTTCAGTGTTAACAGGGCAATGTTTGCTAACGTTATGTAACGGGAATAACCCAGGGATAATATACAAGAATCAACACTTAGTATCAAATCAAAATGCAAACCATCAATCCATGCATCCCTTTTTGTTTTGAGGGAAATGTTTGTGATCGAACTCTGTTTGCCTTAGAAGCGTCTCTTGAAAAACTGGGGGTTTTCCCAGTAGCTCTCCCATCCTCCAAATGGGCTGCCGACTCCAAACAAATGTAAATGTTCGGCAATTGCCCGTCAGGAAACCTGCTATCATGTAAATTGGCCACCTAACACAGAACAAAGAGAAAGAGGCTGAAAGAGGAATATTTGCAGAAACAATTCTACTTTAAATAGTAGTATCAATTTCAAAACAGAGCAGGACAAAGGCTTGCAGAAAAAAGCACTTGGTAGAAGCATGGGGCAACGGTGTGCTGGAAGAAGAAGAAGAAGAAGGAGAAGAAGGAGAAGGAGAAGAAGAAGAAGAAGAAGAAGAAGAAGAAGAAGAAGAAGAAGAAGAAGAAGAAGGAGAAGGAGAAGGAGAAGGAGAAGGAGAAGGAGAAGGAGAAGGAGGAGAAGAAGAAGAAGAAGAAGAAGAAGAAGAAGAAGAAGAAGAAGAAGAAGAAGAAGAAGAAGAAGAAGAAGAAGAAGAAGAGGAGGAGGAGGAGGAGGAGGAGTTTGGATTTATACCCCACCCTTCACTGCCCAAAGGCATCTCAGAGCGGCTTACAAATTCCTTTCCCTTCCACAACAGACACCCTGTGAGGTAGAAGAAGAAGAGGAGATTGGATTTATACCCCGCCCTTCACTGCCCAAAGGCGTCTCAGAGCGGCTTACAAACTCCTTTCCCTTCCCCTCCCCACAACAGACACCCTGGGAGGTAGGTGGGGTTGAGAGAACTTCTGAGAGAAACTGTCCTTGAGAGAACAGCTGTGCCAGAGCTTGTGACTGACCCAAGGTCACATCAGCAGGTGCAAGTGGAGGAGTGGGGAATCAAACCCGGTTCTCCCAGGTTAGAGTCCGTGCACTTAACCACTACCCCAAACTGGCTCTGAAGCGGAAGCAGTCTGGGAGCTGATCCCCTAAAATAAAGGCAGACCCAAGAAGAAGCCGTGACACGAAGCGGCAGTGAAGGCAGGGGGGAATGCAGAACAGAAGTCTGAGATGTGCTCAGAAACCGAGGATAAAGACAGGTGCAGAAAGGGCCATAGACTCCTTCCTGAACCGTTCCATTATAGCATAGCCCTATTCCCTTTGTAGAAATGCCCTCCTGGACCATTCTGTTTGACCTGATTTGCAGAATGATCGAAGCAGGGGACTCTTCCTGACCGCCTGAGGCAGGCTGTTCCACAAGGTGAACAGCAGAGAATCCACGTGTAAGGGCAGTTGTTCAGATTGCCCATTTGCAACGTGGCTCCCACAGAAGGCTCTAATCCAGGGGTCTCAAACATGCAGTCCGGAGGGCTTCTATCAGGCCCGCAGTGGAACTGGCTGTCTTCTGCTTCTTCTTCCAGTTCTGCTGGGATAGAGTAGTTCTGAATGGGATAGAGCAGGTAGAGAAAGAAGTCCTTTTCTCCCTTTCTCACAATACAAGGACTCATGGGCATTCCATGAAATTGCTGAGCAGTCAGATTAGAACAGATAAAAGGAAGTCCTTCTTCACCCAAAGAGTGATTAACACATGGAACTCACTGCCACAGGAGGTGGTGGCAGCTACAAGCATGGACAGTTTCAAGAGGGAATTGGATAAACATATGGAGCAGAAGTCCATCAATGTCTATTAGCCACAAGGGATAGATGGGAACTCTCCGTCTGGGGCAGGTGATGCACTCTATTCTTGGTGCTTGGGGGGCAGCAGTGGGAGGGCTTCTGGTGTCCTGGCCCCACTGCTGGACCTCCTGATGGCACCTGGTATTTTTGGCCACTGTGTGACAGAGTGTTGGACTAGATGGGCCATTGGCCTGATTCAACATTGGCTTCTCTTGTGTTCTTATGTTCTTATGCTGCTGCTGCATCATCGTAGCTTTGCAGCTTACAGATACACACCTGAACAGCATACTCAAGGTGGCAACAGGACAGACATTGTGATGCAATAATTCAGAGCAGGAGGTGTCAGTTACCAGACACTGGGTTTTTTTTCAAAATGGTTCTATTCATTTTACATTAACAACTAAGATTAACAACAGGATAGGCATGTACATATAGCCTGCATATATTATTTTATACATACAAATAAATATAGCTCTATATAGTCCGGTCTAAGGATGCTGTTTTCCAATGTCTTACAAGTCAAACCTTATGGACATGAGATCTTAGAGTCTAATCTAAAAAATCTAAAGAGTGATACTTTCCATTACACGCTGTCCATACAGTATGTCTAGAATACCTCTTGAGATTGCTAAATGAGGTGAAGAGTATTTATTACATCAGGTATTGTTCCTTTAGCGGTTAGATGTGCTAATATGGGAGGCCATAAACTTGTAATATCATCGTGTTCACCTGTAGATTTGTTTTGTTTCAGGATGTCTGAGGAGTTTTCCATTATGTATATGTTCCAAAGTTTTTTTATACCAGAGGATGACTATTTATACCATGTAGATGCTATTGTTGTTTTGACTGCAAATAGTAATAAGCTGTTTCTTTTCTTTTGTGTAGTGGACAGGGCGGTTTCCTCTCTGGGGTTTAGAAGTAGTGCTTCCGGGGATTTATCTGTCTTATGTTCAGTTCTGATCCTTATTTCTTCTATTATTTTGTCCCAGAAGGATGCTACTACAGGGTGATCGTACCAGCAATGTCTGTAATTGCCTATTTCTTTGCATCCCCTCCAACACAAAGCGTCTGAGTTACATGAGATGTGTGAGTGATCAGGCGCTGTTAAATAAACAAAATATTGCAAGAATGTTGATGTTTTAAGCCTGTTTTTTTATTTTAAGTTAAAAATACACCCCTTTATGTCTGTGCCCTTTATAAAGTTTATATCTCCGCTACCTGGCATGACATTTTATGACCCACACATAGCCCGGCCCGACAAGGTCTCATTTATGTCATAACGAATGGGTTCGACACTCCTGCTCTAATCAGATGAGCAAAGCTATTATGGTGGGACATAGGGGAGAGAGACTCCCACAGATATGAGGGGCCAAGGCCCTATCGGGCTTTGTATGTGGTAGCCTATCCCTTGAACTGAAACCGTTAACTGATGGGTGGCCAGTAGAGTGACTACGGAATGGGTAAAATGTGTACGCTCCAGCCAGCTTCTCATTATAACCGGAACACGACATTCTGCACCAACTGGAGTCCCTGAGTTGACTTCAAGGACAGACCCTTGCAGAGTCTTGTTACCGCGGGAGGAATCCAGGCGGCCAGATCAGCTACGTCAGGGTAGGGTGCCATCTTCCAGGTTGGATGAAGTTGGAAGTGCTTCATCACATCTGCATTAACTGGCTTCTCCAGCAGTAATGCTGGGTCCGGTATAACCTGGAGGCTCTTGACTGAGTCATCAAGGGTCTACTCTGACCAGCAATGATCCTCTAGGTTCCCAGGCAGTGGTCTTTCAGATCACCTACATCACGACCCCGATCTGTTTAACTGAAGACATCGGGGATTGAACCGGGGACCTCCTTAGGACTGCCAAGCCACAAGTTCCCACGACCTGCCACCACTCCAAGTGCTCTAAATGGCAGCATCATATACGGACGCTATGTCACTGCCAGTAAAAAAACCTGGACGTGACATAGAGTAGCTCTAGGAATCACTAGAAATGGTGCTTGCCATACAGAAGGCCTTTTACCAGTTGGGTGTGAGAGCCAGTTTGGTGTAGTGGTTAAGTGCGTGGACTCTAATCTGGGAGAACCGGGTTTGATTCCCCACTCCTTCACTTGCACCTGCTGGGTGACCTTGGGCAAGCCATAGCTCTGTCAGAGCTGTCCTTGAAAAAGAGCAGTTTCTATCCAAGCTCTCTCAGCCCCACCTACCTCACAGGGTGTTTGTTGTGGGGAGAGGAAGGGAAAGGAGTTTATAAGCCGCTCTGAGACTCTGAGTGAAGGGTGGGGTATAAATCCAAGCTCTTCTCTTCTCCATCTCTTCTTTCTAGAGATTCCTAGAGCTACCTTATGTCACTTCCAGGTTTTTTACTCTTGTTGCCCCTCACCTTGTCCCTGCCTACAACCACCCCACCATCCGCCATGCACTGCCTGGCAACTGTAGAGCTTCTGCATGCCCAACAAATGCTCTTCCACCGGGCCACGGCCCTTCTCCTGAACAGACACCCATGAAGTTGCCTTCTACTAAGTTGGATCTTTCGCCGATCAAGGTCAACAATGTCTGCTCCATCTGGCAGCAGCTCTCCCAGGTCTCAGGAAGAGGTCTTTCACTCCGCCTTACTGCCTGTTCTTATCAGGAGATTAATTTTTATTTATTTACTTGGTGCTGGAGGGGGCAGCAGTGGGAGGGCTTCTGGTGTCCTGGCCCCACTGCTGGACCTCCTGATGGCACCTGGTATATTTTGGCCGCTGTGTGACAGAGTGTTGGACTAGATGGGCCATTGGCCTGATTCGACATTGGCTTCTCTTATGTTCTTATGTTCTATAAAAGGTTTCCAAATATCCAAAAATAAGTCCATACACAATTTCCATCTATATGCCATGGGTTCAAATACTGATAACGTTCTAAAATCCTCAAACCATTGGTTTACAAGAGGTGGGCATTTATCTCTCCAGTGGTGTAGTATGTATGTATGTATGTGGAGCCTTGTGAGCAAAAATTCTACTTTGTGAGCTACTAGCATTAAAGTTGTGATCAAGCGATTTGGCTACTGCATCAACTAGTTTGCTCTGGAGCCCTCCTTCCTGAGTGGAGACAAAAATCTGTGAGCTGGAGGCTAAAGAACTGTGAGCTAGCTCACACTGACTCAGCTTAGAGGGAACGCTGGTCAGGGCTCTAAACACATTTTCTCCCATGAGTATGCAGAAAGCATAATCCACATAATCCAGCACAAAGTGCAGAAGAATAATTACATTTGCAGAACGAAAGGAAAGGATATTGCCATTAATTTTGGGGAAATTGGGAGTAAAGTTTGAATGCAGAAAGGACCTATAAAGGGAAGGATTGTGGGCTTTACAACTGTATGTATGTATGTATGTATGTATTTCATTAGATTTGTATCCCGCCCACCCTGCAAGCAGGCTAAGGGTGGGTTCCATGAATATTAAAACAATTTACAGTAACAATTAAAAACCAATTTAAACAACTAAATAACAATTTAGACCAATATAAACAACTAAATAATATTAGTTGCTGTAGATTTTCCAGGCTGTCTGGCCGTGGTCTTGGCACTGTAGGACCTGACGTTTCACCAGCAGCTCTGACTGGCATCCTCAGAGGTATAACACGGAAAGATGGAGTACTCTCTGTGTCAAGGTGAGGAGAAAAATGGTAGGCAGGTAATTTATACCTACCCCGGAAGGTGGGGTAGGGCTGAGTCATTGTCTGGTAGGAGTTCCCTAGGCTGTGGACATGCTAATGGAGGGGATTTCCTGAGGAGGTACTTTTGTCTATTGTTTCCTGAGGAGGTTTCCTGTTTCCTGAGGAGGTTCTTCTGTATGTGGACTGGCTGTTGAAATTCTAATCTTATCTGTAGTGCTAGTGTCAAATGTAGAGCCTTTTGTGTTTTTCAGGACTAAATAACAATTAAGACCAATTTAAAACAACAAAATTAAAACAGTACAAATCTTTTAAAACAGTACAGATCTTCTATCTGTAGTAAGGGCACCGAATCCCGACCTGGGTAGCCCAGGCCAGTCTGATCTCGTCAGATCTTGAAAACTAACAGGGCTGGCCCCAGCAAGTATTTGAGTGGGAGACCTCCAGGGAATACCAGGGTCATGATGCGTGGCCAGGCAATGGCAAATCATCCCTGAATGTCTCTTGCCTTGAAAATTCCATGAGGTACATAAAAGCATAAGAGAAGCCAATGTTGGGTCAGGCCAGTTGCCCATCCAGTCCAACACTCTGTGTCACACAGTGGCCAGAAATACCAGGTGCCATCAGGAGGTCCACCACAAATCTCCATAAGTAGAGAGAAGAAGAGAAGAGATTGGATTTATACCCCACCCTTCACTATCTAAAGGCGTCTCAGAGTGGCTTACAATCTCCTTTCCCTTCACCCCACAACAGACACCCTGGAAAGTAGGTGGGGCTGAGAGAGCTGTTTCAAGAACTGCTCCTGAGAGAACAGCTCTGAAACAACTTGTGACTGACCCAAGGTCACACCATCAGCTGCGTGTGGAGAAGTGGGGAACCAACCCTGGTTCTCCCAGATTAGAGTCCGCACTCCTAACCACTCCACCAGACTGGGTCTCTGTCAAGTCAGCTGTGTCTGATGGCACTGACCACCACCAAGGTCACAGAGGGTCCGTTTTCATTGACCGTTAGCCTCCAAGAGATGGGGCAGTAGTTTTAAAGTGCATAAACATCTTCAAAAGTCAGTGAACATCCTAGTACAAAACTGAGACAAGTAATAAATTCCTCTCAGGGGGAAAAAAAAAAAAGAATGGTTGGGGTGGACCAAAACATGGCTCAAGAGGAGATGCTGGGGACTGAACCTGGGACCTGCTGCTTACCGATAAGATGCCGTATTACTGCTCCACACTCTCTCCCCAATACCATTGACTATTTTATTTTTATTAAACTATTATCCACCATGTGCCCCAGAGAGCACTGAGGTCAGGGACTCAGAGTCGCCTGGCTCTTCCTGGCCCGAGAGATGCCAGGTTGGCTGCTACCAAATCCAGGGCCTTCTCAGTGGTGGCTCCATACTGGTGGAACGAGCTCCCGGATGACATCAGGGCCCTGCGGGACCTTTTACAGTTCCGCAGGGCCTGTAAAACAGAGCTCTTCCACCAGGCCTTCGATTAGAAGCCACCACTGACCAATGTGCTACCGGAACATGCTATGGCCTACATAAATATGCATTGGATACTGCTTCCTGTGAGGGGATTGTATACTGATGCCGCCATCAATTGCACTGCTTTGTTAGATTTTTATGATGTTAGGGGTCTGCCTATGCATAAGAACATAAGAGCATAAGAGAAGCCAATGTTGAATCAGGCCAATGGCCCATCTAGTCCAACACTCTGTCACACAGCAGCCAAAATATACCAGGTGCCATCAGGAGGTCCAGCAGTGGGGCCAGGACACTAGAAGCCCTCCCACTGCTGCCCCCTCCAGCACCAAGAATAGAGTGCATCACCTGCCCCAGACTGAGAGTTCCCATCTATACCCTGTGGCTAATAGCCACTGATGGACCTCTGCTCCATATGTTTATCTAATTCCCTCTTGAAACTGTCCATGCTTGCAGCTGCCACCACCTCCTGTGGCAGTGAATTCCACATGTTAATCACTCTTTTGGTGAAGAAGTATTTCCTTTTATCTGTTCTAACCTTTTATCTGTTCTAATACAATATTTTATTGTATTTTATTGCATTGATTGCTTTACTGTTTTAATGTTGTTCTCTGCCTTGAGCCACTTCCTGGCAAGGCGGGATATAAACTGAAAATAATAAATAAATAATAAATAATAAATAATAAATTTATAACCCTCCCTCCCAACCAAGGCCGGCTCAGGGCGGCTTGCAAAAGAATAAAACACACAGCAGATAATCCTAAAACAATATGAAACAATTACAACATTAAAAGGTGCTAACAGTTAATGATAAAAAATATGGTGGACAACCCTCACTGTACCATCCTCTCAATCATCCCATAGGTCTAACAATTGTGCGTCTGGCACAGGTTGTTTCAATGCCTTCAGGGAATGTGGTTCTCCCTCGGGGCGACTCCTAACTGAAAGCCTGGCGGAAGAGCTTCATCTTGCAGGCCTGGAGGAACTGCATGAGGTCCCACAGGGCCCTGATCTTCTCTGGGGGCTCATTCCACCAGGTAGGGGCCGCCACCGAAAAAGCCCTAGACCTGGTTGTAGCCAGCCTGGTGTACTTGGGTCCAGGGACAGTCAATCGATGTTGGGACCCTGACCGCAGTGCTCTCTGGGGAACATGTGGAGAATGGCAGTCCCTCAGGTATGATGTTAAGTGCACCTTAGTTGGTGTACTGACCCCAGTGACTTTATGCTATCACTTCTTGGGCACGCTGTATTTCATTCGGCATCTCTGGGCTTCCTTGCTTGACCTGCCATTTTGAAAAACCTCACATGTATTATTTACCGCAACAGGTATTGATTGCTGGCGCTCAGTTTTACGGTTGCCATGCACACTACTTGGAATAAGTGCCTCGGTAGGGCACCCTTTCGTGTCCAGCTGGAAGATCCTGTCCCTCAGAAGAGGCCACTTGTAACACCCTAACAAGATTTAGGGAAGCCATACTGAGTCTATCCCAAACCATGCTGAGTTTATCCCGAAGCTGGTATGCATCATCACACATTAACCCCGAGACCTTTCATTTGTTTAAGAAAGAAACTCTTAAGAGGAAGGCATTTCCCTTTCTCTGAAAGTAGCAACGATTGATCCTGAGTGTACTGAAATGAATTCCTGCTCGATAAAGGGTCATGCCCAGGTAAACGGAGCTACCTTTCCTACATGGGAGAAAAAACTAGAGATTCTGAGAGGTATCAATCTGTGAGGGTGGAGGTTAATTCTGAAATGCCTGATGCCAGCAGAAAATTCCAGCGAGCCCAACCTATATGCCTCCGTCCAGGCTGCGAACACTGCCACAAAACTACTAAAGCGCCGATAGAGGTCTGATTTCCGGCTAGTTCCTCACCACACACACAGCCTGTTTGGTTAGAATCTTTTCAACAGAGAGGTGGAAAAATTGACTACTTGGATTTCACAGACTAAAACTGGGCATCCATGCATTTCCCGAGACATTACGTTTTCTTCCAGTCATGAGAATGGGATACCTGACAGCCACACACATTGAGAGTTCACGCTGCACAGCCTCTGTCTTGTGTGAACTGGGTAACGTGTGGATTTTCCATGCAGGTACAGGTCCCAGGGTTCTGGTTTCATGTGAAAGGAAGCTGGGGTTCTGGTCTCCAAGAGTGGATCCTGTAAGGTAAACGTAAAGGTTCCCTTGCTCGAAAGCCAGTCGAATCCGACTCTAGGGTTGCGGTGCTCATCTCCGTTTCAAAGCCGAAGAGCCAGAGCTGTCCGAAGACATGTGGCTGGCATGACTAAACGCCAAAGTGCACGGAACGCTGTTACCTTCCCACCGAAGTGGTACCTATTTATCTACTTGCAATTTCTTGCTTCCAAACTGCTAGGTTGGCAGGAGCTGGAACTAGAGACGGGAGCTCACCCCGTCATGCGGCACTCTTGGGTCTCGAACTGCTGAACTACTGACCTTCCACAGCCTGCAGTTCAACGTCTTAACCACTTGAGCCACCGCAGCTCCGTGGAACCTGTAGCTATATGGAAAGCCCACGAGTTGTCCAGTTCACACAAGACAGCAGCTAGCATAGATCAAGTGCATAGTCACAGGATATGTTCTTCAAAAAGACACGGCTGTAATACTTTTAAATCTATGGCCCAAAACTCAGATTAATAACAAAGATAAAGAACTAATCTCAATCCTATCTTGAAATGGACTCGTTTTATGGAATCACAAAATGATTTAGTTAATAATGGCTGCAGTTACACAAGTGAGATAATGCGGGGGGGGGGGAAGCGAGGCTATTTCCTCCGTAGCAATTTGACCCACATTTGTGCAGTCACACAGTCCCAGTTCCCCAGAGTTTTCCGACACTGGGAAAATCAAGTACTTTCCAGGTATTGGTGCTCTGAATCCACAATTTTGCCTCTCTGGACAACCGTCTCTCACAATGATTGCAATTAGGTTGTTTGGATGTCCTTCTTCCGGTAGGTTTGTTTTTGCGACTTTCACCATTGCAGACATGCATACACATGCACATATGCACACATGCATTGCCATTTGGGCAGTGCAGCTGTCTGCTATCATGCAGGGAAAATCCGTCTGTGGCCCGTAGCAACCCATTTGATAGTGGACTTCCCCCAGTGTCTTTTAACTCTGCTCTTGCGGTGGAGCAAAACGGGTTGCAGACGTGTGCAGGGCACTGGCCAGATGTTCACGTCTGATCGCGCCTGTTAAATCTTCCTGGCATTCGCGCCTATGGCGTGGCTAATTGTGTGTGTGATTGGAGCCAATATTAAGCAAACTAGCTGGATAGATCAGTCTTCTTTGTTAATGTTTCATTAAGCTAAGATTAAATTTAGGGTAAAACTCGACAAAAGTACAAGAGAGGAACACAAGTAAGAGAGGCTATATATTCAAGATTACATTCGTACTAAGAATTAAAGAGTTAGGAGAATAACTGCAGTTCTTACATTTGTTATAACACTGGTAACTTATGCCAAGTACGGTATGCTTTCACGCGTTGATTTTCTGAATTCTGTATTGTATTGTATCTTTTTCCTTTTCATGTGATATAATGAAATAAAATAAAATTTCAAAAAAAAAAGTGCATGTTAGAAAGCGGTGTGTTCCCAAAACACGTGATGACTGGCAAATTTCTGGGCTGCATGAATGGAATGGGATGGCACATCTGAAGAAGTTTTCCTGGTTCAGCGTTTTCAACTGTTCTTTACCTCAGGTTTTCTGTGGAGTCTGGGGAGAGGAGGGATCTAAGTGGGGCGTAATGCCATAGAGTCCATCCTCCAAAGCTGCCATTTTATCCAGCAGGATTGACCTCTGCAATCCAGTTGTAATTCTGAAAGACCTCCAGGCCTCACCTGAAGGTTAACTGTAATGTATCCATGGGGAACATAACAATGTCTAATTCCAATGGACGGGTATTGTGTGGACCCAAGAGGGATACCACGTGGGTGTGTGGAAATGTGAGTGGAGGCTGGCAGAAATTCTCCTCTACCTCTTTGTGTGAGTCCTTCTTTGAATATACCCAGGGATTGTGTAAGAGTAGGGATGGGCAGGAACCAGCTCGCATTCGTGGTGAAGTTTAGAGTTTGTGAACTGCAGCCCAGCCACAAATCTCCATGATCTTTTAAGGCAGTTCACGGAGGTTCACGGGTTCACGGGGAACAAAAAGCAGGGGTTAAAGCCCTGCTTTCTCCTCCCCACAAAAGTCACCAAAACAGCTGAGCAGCCAGGAGAAGGCTGCTCCCAGCCTCTCTGCTGTTAGGATCGGAAACAGCTGAGCTGCAGGGACTCCAAAAGTGTGGCTTGTGCCCATCCCTATGTAAGACTGGGAAGATTCCAGCCATGAGTTCCCCCTTCTCGTTGCTAGGGTAGCCAACCCATAAGTGGCAGCTGGAGATCTCCTGGAATTACAACTGGTCTCCAGCCAGCATGACAGAGATCAGTTCCCCCAGAGAAAATGGCTGCACTGGAGAGTTAACTCTACGGCATGATACACTGTTAAGGTCCATCCATACCCCAAACCGTACCTTCTTCAGGCTCTACCCCCAAAGTCTCCAGGAATTTCCCAACCCACAGCTGGCAACACTACTAGCTGCAGGCGTCTACTCCACATCCCATTCTTCTTCTGAGGGTCCCCCAGACCCCAGGAATGGCTTTCCAGAGGGCCATGGGTGCTGCGGGGGAAGGGGGAGCGATTCACCCCAGGAAACCGTTCCATTCGCAGTCCATTGGATCCATCCGAATGCATTTCACCTAACCAAACACAGTGTAATGGCTGCTTCTGCCAGCTCCTTCAACAGTTTCCTCCAATCAGAACAATGAAGAAAGTTTGTTCTCAGATCCATCTAGTGAGAATCAGACTACCTTGAAATGTATTTCACTTATTTTTTTTGGGGAAACCTGATTTTTGGGGGGAATGCCTACAAATTAAAAAAAGACAACAGGCTACTTCTTAGCAAGTTCCCGTTATAAAATAATATATCTGTGAAGACCGGCGGCTTTGGGTTTTTTAATGTATGAGGATATGATCCTGGTGTGGATAGGCACTTTTGAGACCCAGTAACTTCAACAGGAGTCTGCGAAGCCGGCATTTCATCCGCCGGTTAAAAACCAGGTTAAACTTAACTGGACCCTGGGCACCTAACAGTGCAGTCCTGCGCAAAGTTACACTCTTCTACGCTGGTTGACTCCAGTGGACTTCGAGGGGTGTCAGCTCTGCTCAGGACTGCAGTGCGAAAGTGTTTATGGGGACAAAACCCGATGAAATTAATTGGAATATAAGGATTAACAACGTTATATCGCCGAAACGCAGCAATCCAGTCAATCACGTTATCTGGCCCACATTTCTCCAATAGTCCCTGGGCTTGCTCTGGAATCGTTTTTTGCTTATCTCAGTTTACAATATACATCACCAAGAACTGTAAAATAAGCTCCATCCTGGATGAGTGCCCCTGAAGACATTGTGGTGCATTGCATTAACCGTCTCCCACGAGGTTTCTCCCGTTCCACTGCTGAGGGAGGAAAAAGCAGCATCCAATTATTTTGGTTAATTACTAAAATGCTTGTTTCACTGCCGTCCTCATAATTACAGAGAATCGTTCCTTAAAGCTGAATGGGTTTCCATTTAGTTCGCTTTCTCTTGGAAAGGGGTGATGGGGGGGGGAGAAGAATGTCCGTGAGCGTAGTGTTATGGGAGTGTGCTGGTTAGAATGTCAGATTGGGATCTGGGATGCCCGGGTTCGAGCCCCCATTTTGTCACGGGAGCTTGCTGGGTGACATTCGTTCAGTCAGCTACCCTCACACTAAGCTACCCCACAGAGTTGTTGTGAGGCACAATCTCCAAATCTCCAAGGATTTCCAGCAGCTGGAGTTGGCAAGCTTCCTTCTGGGCCTGCAGGGAGCACCCGCCCAGAAGCCTCAGAACACCTTCCCTATGAAGAAAGGTTAAAATGCTTGGGGCTCTTTAGCTTGGAGAAACGACGGCTGAGGGGTGACATGATCGAGGTTTATAAGATTATGAATGGGATTGAGCAGGTTGAGAAAGAAGTACTTTTCTCCCTTTCTCACAATACAAGAACTCGTGGGCACTCCATGAAATTGCTGAGCAGTCGGGTTAGAACAGATAAAAGGAAATACTTCTTCACCCAAAGAGTGATTAACATATGGAATTCACTGCCACAGGAGGTCGTGGCAGCTGCAAGCATGGACAGTTTCAAGAGGGAATTAGATAAACATATGGAGCAGAAGTCCACCAGTGGCTATTAGGCACAGGGTATAGATGGGAACTCTCAGTCTGGGGCAGGTGATGCACTCTATTCTTGATGCTGGAGGGGGCAGCAGTGGGAGGGCTTCTGGTGCCCTGGCCCCACTGCTGGACCTCCTGATGGCACCTGGTATATTTTGGCCGCTGTGTGACAGAGTGTTGGACTGGATGGGCCATTGGCCTGATTCAACATTGGCTTCTCTTATGTTCTTATGTTCTTATGTTCTCACAGGAGGACACGGCCAATATTTTTTGTTAGGCCCCTGCCCTCCTGGCAGCCATTTTGTGATTGGCTACCATTACCACAGCGGCCATTTTGAAGAAGAAGAAGAAGAGGAGGAGATTGAATTTATACCCGGCCCTTCACTACCCAAAGGAGTCTCAGAGCGGCTTATAATCTCCTTTCCCTTCCCCTCCCCACAACAGACACCCTGTGAGGTAGGTGGGGCCGAGAGAGCTCTTGACAGAAACTGCTCTTTTTCAAGAACAGCTCTTATCAGAACCACGGCTTGCCCAAGGTCATCCAGCAGGTACAAGTGGAGGAGTGGGGAATCAAACCCGGTTCTTCCAGATTAGAGTCCACACACTTAACCACTACACCAAACTGGCTGTATATTTTGCCTGTATATTATTTAAAACATTTTCCTTTCCAACTAATCAAGGTCCACAAGGCAAAGATCATTTAAAAAAAATAAACATTTGATCAATTAAAAATGCAGTTAACGGAACAAAATAATTCAATTAATTTTTGGGGGGTTTGAAAAAACTATTTATTTTTATTTATATTTATTTCCCAATTTATACCCCGCCCTGCCCCTCCAAAGCAGGCTCAGAGTGGCTTACACAAGATAAAATACATATTAACAATCAAAATTGCCATAAAACAAGTAAAAACAATTCATTAAGACAATACAATATTAAAGTGCCAACCATGTTGTTTTGAAGACATAACAGTGACATTTCCACGTGACTGCATAAGTTCTTTAAGATACCAGCTCACAGATCTTCCTCAGATATAGTTGGTGCGCCCAGGCTGTCGATAACCAACAAGGGGCCGGGCTCTACAAGTTGTTATTGTTAAGTATGAGACTCAACAACGGGAATCAGCTTCAAAGTGATTTCAGCTTTATTGAATGGCAACTGTAAGTCAGGAACACACGACCAACAAGGGGAGCACAGCTCCCTCTTTTAAACTCTCCCGGGCTGTCAAAGCCACACCCACAACATGTTAACGACCAATAATGTTGCAGGGATAAAGGCCAATCAGGACCGTTCCCTCTTTGCAACAATATCACTCAGTGATTGGGTATTTACAAATGGTTTCGCAGAAACCGACCAATGGTGATGCGACATCTGAAGAGCCACATTCAGACTCAAGCATTACATGGCAACGTATAGCCTTGATTCACTTTTCAATACACAACAGTTATGGTTGTTAATAGTGGTATCAATAATGGTGGCAGCTCCTAGCTGAAAGTCTGGCGGAAGAGCTCCGTCTTGCAGGCCCTGCGGAACTGTAAAAGGTCCTGCAGGGCCCTGATCTCTTCCGGGAGCTCGTCCCACCAATATGGAGCCACCACTGAGAAAGCCCTGGCCCTATGTTAAGTATGAGACCTCATTCAGCACTTAACAAGTGATTTCAGCTTTATTAGAACTTGACAAACAACAACAACAACAACACAGAGCAAGATGCTCTCTTTTAAACTTCCCGGGCTTGGATAACCACGCCCCCTAGTGAGTTAATAACCAATCATAACTCTCGCAAAGAGGCCAATGATTGTTGTTCCCTCCAAAAATTCTCCTAGGCTCTGATTGGCCTACTGCGCAGAGTAGCCAATCAGAACGTGTATTTTATGATACCAGCCTTCTATGGAGTCCTGGTTGAAGCGCAGACGCATGCACAATACATAACACCCTAGTTATGACCAGCCTGGTGTCCTTGGGACATAAGAACACAACATAAGAACATAAGAGAAGCCAATGTTGAATCAGGCCAATGGCCCATCCAGTCCAACACTCTGTCACACAGCGGCCAAAATATACCAGGTGCCATCAGGAGGTCCAGCAGTGGGGCCAGGGCACCAGAAGCCCTCCCACTGGGACCTGGGAGGGCCAATCGGTTCCGTGACCCCGATCGTAGTGCTGTCTGGGGTATATATGGAGAAAGGTGGTCCCCCCGGCCATAAAGGGGAAAGGCAGGATGTGTAGAAAACGTTGCCCTTTATTTTATTTTTTCTAAGAACACAGCAGACATGCACTGAAACTAGGATTACCAGATCTCTTTATAGAGGACATCTCCTCTTTTTGGTGTCTGTCCTCTTTTGGGCTCTTCTGGTTTTTTAAAAAACTGATAAAAACGTCCTCTTTTTGCATTGGGATGCTGAGTCTGTTTGCCCTAGGGTCTCCCAGTGGAGGTAAGCTTCAGATTAAATAGCAGGGGTACTTAAAATGAGATCTGTCGCAGTGATCAGTTGTTTGAAGTAGTCAGCCGGGAAATATGTCCTCTTTTCCACTTTTCAAAATGTAGTAACATTAACGAAAAAGCTTTCAAGACCGAAATCCCATCAGTACTGACATCTGCTAACTGCCGTCTCCATTTTTTTCCACAGAATGCCACATGGTTTGGAGAGACAGTTTGATGTGAGAGCCAGTTTGGTGTAGTGGTGAAGTGTGCGGACTCTTATCTGGGAGAACCGGGTTTGATTCCCCACTCCTCCACTTGCACCTGCTGATGTGACCTTGGGTCAGTCACAAGCTCTGGCACAGCTGTTCTCTCAAGGACAGTTTCTGTCAGAAGTTCTCTCAGCCCCACCTACCTCACAGGGTGTCTGTTGTGGGGAGGGGAAGGGAAAGGAGTTTGTAAGCCGCTCTGAGACGCCTTTGGGCAGTGAAGGGCGGGGTATAAATCCAATCTCTTCTTCTTCTTCTAATCTGGGAGAACCGGGTTTGATTCCCCACTCCTCCACTTGCACCTGGCTGGATGACCTCGGGCAAGCCGTAGTTCTGATAAGAGCTGTTCTTGAAAAAGAGTGGTTTCTTTCAGAGCTCTCTCAGCCCCACCTACCTCACAGGGTGTCTGGTTGTGAGGAGGGGAAGGGAAGGGAGTTTGTAAGCTGCCCTGAGACACCTTTGAGTAGTGAAGGGCGGGGTATAAATCCAATCTCCTCCTCCTCTTCTTCTTCTTCTTCTTCTTCTTCTTCTTCTTCTTCTTCTTCTTCTTCTTCTGAGCCAGTTTGGTGTCGTGGTTAAGTGTGCAGACTCTAACCTGGGAGAACCGGGTTTGATTCCCTACTCCTCCACTTGCAGCTGCTGGATGACCTTGGGCAAGCCTTAGTTCTGATAAGAGCTGTTCTTGAAAAAGAGCAGTTTCTATCAAGAGCTCTCAGCCCCACCTGCCTCACAGGGTGTCTATTGTGGGGAGGGGAAGGAAAGGAGTTTGTAAGCCGCTCTGAGACACCTTTGGGTAAAGAAGGGCAGAGTATAAGTCCAACCTCTTCTTCTTCTTCCTCACAGGATGTCTGTTGTGGGGAGGGGAAGGAAAGGAGTTTGTAAGCTGCTCTGAGACACCTTTGGGTAGTGAAGGGCAGGGTATAAATCCAATCTCTTCTTCTTACAATCTCCTTCCCTTCCTCTCCCCATAACAGGCACTTTGTGAGGCAAGTGGGCGTGGGAGAGTTAGAGTTGTCAGGTATTCACAACATGCCAGCAAGGGGTGGGATGGAGCCTTCTGGGAATGCGGTGGGGCTCCGCCCTCAAACAGTGATGTCGCACGGCGGTCCCCGATGCAATGACATCACACAAAAGTGACATCATCATGCAGTGACTCTCTGGTTTGAGGGCAAAACCCTATGGTAAAATTGCCCTTGAACCATAGAGTTCTGTCCCAAAACTAGAGGATTGCCGCACAATGTCCCCAACGTGCTGATGTCACTTCCCCGTGATGTCATCATGCCGGGGACATCACCGTGAGACGTCGTGGTTAGGGGGTGGGGTTTCCCCCACTGGCCAGTAGCAGGCAGAAGCTCCCAAAAGTGGTGAATCCACCACCCAGCCTGGGAATGGGAACCCTAGTTCGGAGAGAACGGGGACTGGCCCGAGGTCACCCAGAAGGCTTCATGTGGAGGAGAGTGGGGAATAAAACCCAGTTCTCCAGATCAGAGTCCACCACTGTTAACCACTACACCATGCTGGCTTGCAGCATCTTTCTCTTGCGTCCCAATGGGATCATTCTGCTACGACAGTATGAGAACCCATTCATCTAGACTCTTTCCAAGGACCAGGTCTGAGTACATGTTTGGTTGATGTGGGGGACGTCTATCAGCCCGAGCCTCCTTTGAAGTAGGCAGTTCAAACAGAAGCAATTACAATTAATATCACACTTGCCACCTCGGCGAACCTCTCGCTGCTCTTCTAAAAACATATTTCTCCAAAAACATGAAGGAATCAACATCATTATCACAACCTGTGTAATTAACTCGGAGCATGGAAACACCCCGCCTCCCCCACCTCCGGCATGTTCAGGAGAAGCTAAGTGCATCTGACCTGGGGGGTCTGCCTCCAGCGCCACTGGCGTCCCTCAAAACCCTCCTGCTCCTCAAACCCCTCCTCCACCCTCCTCCTCCTCTTCCTCCCACACGTTTGAAAGATTCCAGGTGCTTCTGTGAGCAAAACAGAATGTCGAAAAGGAACAGTGCACACGCACACAGCATCTCACAAGGACGCTGGAGAGCAATCGGCACCGCCGCTCCAGCTGCAGACGCTACCGGAATATTTATATCCCGGTCTGCCGAGGGAACTGCAATCTCCTCTCGACTGCTCCCCGTTTGTATCCCTCTCCCTTCTGGAGCTGACAGTTCTGTGCCATTAAACGCCAAATTCATCCCTCAGGCTGCCTCTCTGCCCACTCTGCACTTCCGTCCTACAGAAAGGCTGTGGGTTTGAATCTCACAAAGGTTGTCGGTTGCTGGCCAAAATGTGAACTCGAGGTGCTCTCTCTTTTGGGGGGGGTAGGCCAACCTTTGCATGCCCTGAGGGGGCAATCCTGTGTGGAGTTGGTGATGGGGAGACGGCAAAGTGCCATCAAGTCGCAGATGACTTAGGGTAACCCTGTAGGGTTTCCAAGGGAAGAGATGAAGAAAGATGGTTTGCCATTGGCCTGCCTCTGCAAAGTTTTCCTTGGTGGTCTCCCATCCAAGTACTAACCGGGGCTGACCTTGCTTAGCCTCTGAGATCAGATGACATCTGGCCAGCCTAGGGCATCCAGGTCGAGGGAGGAGACCTTCGGAGGCATTTTGCTGGTTCCTGCCTCTGCGTAGCAGCCCTGAACTTCCTTGGTGGTCTCCCATCCAAGTACTAACCAAGGCCGACCCTGCTTAGCTTCTGAGATTGGATGGCATCTGGCTAGCCTGGGCAATCCAGGTTATGATGAGAGATGTTCAGAGGTGTTTTGCTGTTTCCTGCCTCTGCATAGCAACCCTGGACTTCCTTGGTGGTCTCCCATCCAAATACTAACCAGAGCCAACCCTGTGAAGAAGGAGGAGGAGGAGGGGGAGGAGATTGGATTTATAAGCTGCCCTTCACTACCTGAAAGAATCTCATAGTAGCTTACAATCCCTTTCCTTTCCCCTCCCCACAACAGACATCCTGTGAAGTAGGTGGGGCTGAGGGAGCTCTTGAGAGAACTGCTTGTGAGAGAACAGCTCTGAAAGAACTTGTGACTGACCCAAAGGTGAATTAGCTCCTCTCCCCTTTATGGGCTGGGCACACTGTGAAGCTGCCCATAGCTGATTTTCATGATAAAGGAAAGACTGGGGGGGGGAATCAGGGAGCCATGTGAAGTTTTGCCTCCAGACATTACACTCAGCAATCAGGGTTCCATGTGAAGTTTTGCCTCCAGACATTACACTCAGCAATCAGGGTGCCATGTGAAGTTTTGCCTCCAGATATTACACTAAGCAGTCAAGGAGCCATGTGAAGTTTTGCCTCCAGACATAGCAATCAGGGAGTCATGTGAAGTTTTGCCTTCAGACAGTACACTTAGCAATTAGGGAGCCATGTGAAGTTTTGCCTTCAAACATTACACTCAGCAAGCAGGGAGCCATGTGAAGTTTTGCATCCAGACATTACACTCAGCAATCAGGGAGCCATGTGAAGTTTTGCCTCCAGACATAGCAATCAGGGAGCCATGTGACATTTTGCCTCCAGACATTACATCAAACAATCAGGGAGCCATGCAAAGTTTTGCTTTCAGACATTACACCAGGAAATGTGCACCACAGCCACAAGCTATACATCCTGTTGGTAGAATTGCCATCTCTGGGTTGGGAAATTCCTGGCGATTTAGAGTAGACCCTGGGAGGATGGGGTTTGAGGAGGGGAGGGTCTTCACCAGCAGGGTACAATGCCATAGGATCCGTCCTCTAAGACGGCCCTTTTCCCCAAGGGAACTGATCTCTGTAGTCCAATCTGGAGATCAGTTGCAATTCTTGGAGAACTTCAGGCCCTACCTATTGGTGATTGTTCATCTATATATCTAATTCTCAAGTTGCTCCCTGCGTGCGGGGAGATTTTCCTGCACATGTGGGGCAGTCCCCAGGTGTGCAGAAAAATCTGAAAACTTGGGGAAAATACAGGGGGGATATTTAAATCCCAAAAAAGTAAGAGTGTTCCCTGCACAGTTGGAAGTCGCTCAGGCCTCAGCGCAGGAGCAGGCGGGGAGATGAGATCAGCGGGAACAGCAGTGGCAGAGGAGATCACCAGAGCTGGGAGGGGAGGAGATCGGCGGGCCCGGCAGAGGAGGAGATCACCGGAACCGGGGGGAGGAGGAGACAGGAGGCAGCGGCAGAGGAGACCACCAGAGCCAGGGGGAGGAGAAGATCAATGGGCCCAGCGGCTGGCAGCTGCTCAGGCCTCGCTGCTGGAGCCAGGGGTGGTGGTGGAGGGGGTGGAGGAGACCGGGGACAGGGGGAATCAGCAGGCTCGGTGGCTGGCAGCCACTCACTCATGTTGCCAATGTCCGGGGACGGGGGTGAGGAAGGCTTACCTGCTGCTGCTTCTTCCTCCTGCTGCTGTGTATGGAGCTCTTCTCTCCCCCCCCCGCACGAGTATTGCGGGTCCCCTTTCTTGTTCATTCTATTCTCTCTTGCTCTGGATTGCAAGACTAGATCTAATGGGTGGAAATTACAAGGGAGTCGTTACTAACTAAATATCAGGAGGAACTTCCTAACTGTAAGAGTGGTTGAGCCGTGAAACAGACTGCCTCAGGAGGTGGTGGATGCTCCTTCCCTGGACATTTTCAAGCGAAGGCTGGACGACCATCTTTCGGATATGTTGTAGGTATGTAGGGCTCTCTTTCGGCTCTGCTCCTGTAGAGTGCAGCGGGTTGGCCTAGATGACCTGCAAGGTCCCTTCCAGCTCTAACATTCTATGATTCTATACCCTATGCATTTACTTGTTGCCACACAAAGCCTCAGAGGAAACTTCAGGAATGTATGGACAATTTATCTCCCCCCCTCCCTTTATGTTCAAAGTTAAAAACAAATAAGTCGCATTCCGAAGCGAAAGATCAAGCAGCGCTCTCCAGGTCAGAATATTTTGGTTTTGGGCCCGTTACTGCTGCAGTGCCGAATTACAGTTCTGCCTTTCTTCTAGAGCATCCCACCTGGGTCTTCTTGAGAGCTTTGTTGTACAGGAATGAAAAGCATAATTCAGCCTTCTGCTTCCAATAAAAGCTCTCCCACACCTGGAGTAGCATACCAGGGGAGTCAACTGATATACGAGTGCGGCACGGGAGAGCTTTTCAGGCTCTGCTTTTTATTTTTAATAAAAGAGTCTCCCCCACCAGTCGAAGCTCTGTGCAGAAAATTGAGGGGCGGAAGGCGCAAACACGAGACTCCCATATAAGTCACACTTACCTGAGCAGAACTTGTCTCTGTGGGTGTCTGGTTTTATTGTTAAGAGTTACTTTACTTATATTATTTCTGAGCCACCTTCCGATCTTCAGCCAGCCTCTAAAATATTCTCAAAGAAACTTAGACTGATTTGATGGCTGAGTTCAGACTGGCCGTTTGAAGAGGGAGTCAGTCGTGGCAAAAAAGCCCCGGAACAAACTGTTCCAGGTGTTCCCAGGCACACTGTGCAGACTGATGCGGGAGCATACTGGGAGGAGTTGTGAGGGAGTGTTCAGACTGCTGGTCTGGAGGCGCGGCCGTAAACGGCTTTTTCCTGGAAATTTTGCTATGTGCGCATATGTGCTCATGCGCACAAGCGCATCAGGGTGATTTGTGGAGGATCCTGTTGCACCACATTGGGCAGTAGAGCAGAGCACATCCAATCATATCGCTGCCTCTCCAGGGCAATCAGGTTCGCCTTATGCATTACCGCAGGTTGTTCCCGGCTTTTCGGATTAGCGTTCACACTTCCCGGAAGCGGAATGCAGCGAGATAAAGGCGCTGTTGGAGAGCCAGTTTGGTGTAGTGGTTAAGTGCGCGGACTCTTATCTGGGAGAACCAGGTTTGATTCCCCTCTCCTCCACTTGCACCTGCTGATGTGACCTTGGGTCAGTCACAAGCTCTGGCACAGCTGTTCTCTCAAGGACAGTTTCTGTCAGAAGTTCTCTTAGCCCCACCTACCTCACAGGGTGTCTGTTGTGGGGAGGGGAAGGGTTTGTAAGCCGCTCTGAGACACCTTTGGGCAGTGAAGGGTGGGGTATAAATCCAATCTCTTCTTCTTCTTCTTCTTCTTCTTCTTCTTCTTCTTCTTCTTCTTCTTCTTCTTCTTCTTCTTCTTCTTCTTCTTCTTCTTCTTCTCCTCCTTCTCCTCCTCCTCCTCCTCCTCCTCCTCCTCCTCCTCCTCCTCCTCCTCCTCCTCCTCTCTGGGATTTGCTACCGCTTTCACCAGGTAACTTTTAAACGCAGGAGCGAAGCGGTACACGATGGGTTGGCTACGGGTGGGAAACGCCAGACAGATGTGCCTGTGTGAGCACCCCCTTTAATCTGGTTGTGAAATGTTGCTGAAATGTGTCTATCTCGGGACAAACTGCCAGTCTGAACTCAGCCGATGTCTGCCCAAAGTGTTGATTTCTGAAAAGGATGGCATGCATTGCATGGCATGAAAGATTTCTTTATAAATGTTTCCATCACATTGCGTTTCTCACATTGAACTCCAGAGTTTCTGTATCCCATATATTATTAATAACTTTCTAAAGAAGCCTTCTTTTGGGTGAAGAAAGCTGAGGAGTCAGGTTTGAATGGATAAAAGGAAGTCCTTCTTCACCCAAAGAGTGATTAACACATGGAATTCACTGCCACAGGAGGTGGTGGCAGCCACAAGCATGGATGGCTTCAAGAGGGAATTGGATAAACATCTGGAGCAGAAGTCCATCAGTGGCTATTAGCCACAGGGTATAGATGGGAACTCTCAGTCTGGGGCAAGTGAGGCTCTGTATTCTTGGTGCTCAGGGGGCAACAGCGGGAGGGCTTCTAGTGCTCCTGGCCCCACTGGTGGACCCCCTGATGGCCCCTGGTATTTTTGGCCACTGTGTGACACAGAGTGTTGGACTGGATGGGCCATTGGCCTGATCCAACATTGGCTTCTCTTATGTTCTTAAGCCATTATTTTGAAGGAGAACCATGTATAAACAGACAGCTAGACTGTCTCCATTCTTTCAGATGGTTTGGAATCAGAACAATATGAGTAGCATACTAAATGCCTCGTTCCTAGGAACATAAAGCAAACATGCTAAATTGTCCCAGGGGAAAAAAGATCATGTACAATTATTACAGGATTCATGAGCTGGATTTCTGAGCAGACAAGCTATCAACCCAACATGCCAAATATGCATGGTAACTCTTAGAAACAAACAAATATCTGATGTGAATAAACAAATCCCCCCCCAATGACTGAATTGTCTATATGAAACCTAAATTATCTCAGAAACCAAAATGACAATAGATAACGAGTAGGGATGGGCACAAACCACATTTTTGCAGGGCAGTTTCGTCTGTGAACTCAAATGAACTGGGAGGCTGGTTCGTGAACCTATCCAGTTCATATCAATTTGTGAGCCATTTAAAGTTTAAACCCCCTGCTTTCTGCTCCCCGTGGCTTTTCACGGGGAACAGAAAGCAGGGGGTTTCCAAACAGCTGCACCAACATTAGTGGAAGTTCATTGCAGTTCTTCAGTTCATGAACATAACTTCACAGACCACGAACTGGCCAAAACTCATGATGAACTTTCATTCAATCAGCCAGTTTGTGCTCATCCCTAATAATTAGAGACCAACACCAACCTCAAAACTATGCAGGCGCTTTCACAATAATGTTTTCAGTTATCAGATCATTCTGCTATGTGGTTTCCAAGGTTTGGATTCAAATTGATACAAAGCCACCGCCGACCAATCTGTGGCTCTGTACAGAATAAGAAGAGCGTTTTCATACCCTACTTTTCTCTACCGTAGGGAGTCTCTCTCAAAGTGATCTGGATGCATATTGGCATACAGCTATTGCTTTTCTTGTTTGGCTTTTTGTAGGGCTTTTAAGGTTTTGTGGGTTTTTTAAAATTATCATTATCATTTGGGGATTTAGATAAGGTGCTGTAATATTCTGGGACAGCAGATAGTGACCTAAAACAACTTTAATATGAAGAGCAATTAAAATGTCTTCTACAGCAGTCTCTAAGCCTTGTTCTAGAAGAGCAATTAAAATGTCTTCTACAGCAGTCTCTAAGCCTTGTTCTAGAGAACAAGCTACAGTCATGTGGTCTTAGGGCTGGTCTACAAATGATCAATTTGTTTTCACAAGAAAATGTAAGGGAAAGTCTCTAAACTGTAAATTTTATCACTACAGATTGGGCTGCTGTCTTCTTAGGAAATAAATGAATACTCATCTATAGATCAATGGGACATCATGGTTACATTCAGACTGGCAGTTTGGCCCGATATAGGCACATTTCACAAGCGGATTGTATGGGCCCGGTCACACAGCTACATCTGTCAGGTGTTCCCCGGGCGTATTCGCCCCGTCAGAGGATGACTTGGAGCCGGGTTAAAAAGCCACCACCTCCAAAGTGGTGTTTTTGTTTCTCTGCGCATTCATTGCGCATGGCCGGATGTCTGAACACAGGAGAGTGCACACAGAACGGATTTGGCAGTTTGAACATGCAGATCCATTCTGCTGCTAGGGAGGCTTTTTTTTAAAAAAAAAAGTCTATGTGCGCATGTGTGTGCACATGCACACTATGCGCACGCATGGATTTTGGGGGGAAAATTGCAGTTCGCTCTGTGGCTGAGGCATCACAATATTGTGGATGCTTTACCACAGGATGTCTCTGTGGGTAACCCACAGCAGGGTGTGCTGTGTGGCTGATATGTCCCACTGCCCTTTAAACCGGTTCAATTAGAGGTCGCATCATATCATGCCGAGCCGCCAGTGTGATCATAGTCAATGTGTCTGTGGTTTCTTGTTTGTTTGTTTTTGTTTTGCCACCAAGTCAGAGCTGACTTGTGGCGATCGCCATGGGGTTTTCAAGGCAAGAGCCATTCCAAGGTGGTTTCCCGTTGCCTGCCCCCCCATCATGACCCTGGTATTCCTTGGAGGTCCCCTATCCAAGTACTAACGAAAGCTGATGCTGTCTAGCTTCTGAGATCTGCCAAGATTGGGCTAGCCTGGAACCATCTTGATCAATATGTCATAGCATGGCTGGAGAGATCCAAGTACACATCTGCAAAGCCATGGAACGCATTGGAATACCATGGGCCATACATGTTTTCTTAGTCTAACCTACCTCACAAGGTTGTTGTAGGAACAATATAGAGGAAGGGAGGACCACATATACCACCTTGAGGAAGAACAGAATGAAAAGGTATTTTCTGTCCTGGAGGCCTCACTTCTAAAAGGATGTGGACAAAATCGAGAGGGTGCAGAAGAGAGCGACGAGGATGATCGGGGGTCTGGAGACTGAGCCCTACGAGGAAAGGCTTAAAGGCCCTGGGAATGTTTTGTTTGGAGAAGAGGAGATTGAGGGGGGACACGATTGGCTCTCTTTAAATATTTGAAAGGCTGATATTTGGAGGAGGGCAAGGAGCTGTTCCAGGTGGCAGCAGAGGAGAGGACCCGAAGCAACAGGTTTAAATCACATGCAGAAAGTTATCGGCTGCATATTAGGAGAAACTTTTTCACGGCCAGAGCGGTTCATAGGTGGAATCAGCTGCCCAGGGAGGTGGTGAGCGCCCCTTCGATGACAGCTTTCAAGAAAAGGCTGGATGAATATTTGTCAGAGAAGTTTTAGGCTGGTCCTGCATTGGGCAGGGGGTTGGACTAGATGGTCTGTATAGCCCCTTCCAACTCTATGATTCTATGGTTTGTACTATAAAAATAACGTCAGTTCATATATTTAGCCGTTTTCCCCCTCCGTATTTAAGAATTTCTGTTTTTCCTTACTGTAACCTCAACATAAGCTTTAGCTGGAAATGTTTTGGCAATCCAAATAGTTCAGTTTCTGTACAAGGCTGTCCTGCTATAAGAGGTTAAAACTGAAAAAAAGGGGGGGCTATTTGGCTCAGAGATGGTTTTAAAGGGATAATTAGCACCTTAGAGCAATTCACACAGCAGTTTCTATTGAGTCTGGGCTTTACAGAAGCAAAGGCGTTTACATAGATCCATGGCATGAAATGTCTGCGCATCACAAACATTTCTCCTGGTGCCCCTTTTGCAAATTCATAAATTTAATTAAGGCTAATTGTGGGCCCTAATCCAACCCGCCCCCTTTGTTTCATCATTAATCTTTGCAGTCCTTTCAGATGTCTTTACTTACTCCATAAGGAAAGAGTCAGAAAAGGACTTTAAGGCTGCAGCGCTAAGCATTTTTTCTGTGAAATCAGTGGTTTGCGTCTTAGTGAATATGCATGGAATCATACTGCACAGCTGCAGTTTTAAACACGCTCACTTAAGAGTAAACTGCAGTCCTATTTGTACTGTCCTGGTCATAAATACCAGTGAAGTCACTTACTTCTGAATAAGCATACATGGGTGGCACCCAGAGAGAGATGGGGTTGGAGACAAGGTGGGTCCCATTGCTGCATGTGATACCATGCCACTCTAGAAATAGTTCTAAACTCTATGTTAAACCATCAAGTTTCTGGCAATTCCTAGAGTGACACGACAGAACTTCCAGGTTTTCCCAGGAAGTGATATCATTTCTTGCGCAATGATGCTGATTTTTTTTCTCTCCTGACCTTCAAGCGGAAGCACATTTTGCTGGGGGGGAGGTCTCCTGCCATAGCGAGAGATCCAGCAACCCTAGTTACCAACCCCAAGGTGAGATTCTGGACTATAGAGATCAGTTCCCCTGGAGGAAACAACAACTTCAGAGGGCAATATCTGTCACATCACATTCCCCACTTTCTGTCTGCCAAAGAAATCACTTGAAGCTTGGTCTTCGGTTTGGTGTAGTGGTTAAGAGCATGGACTCTAATCCGGGAGAACTGGGTTTGATTCCCCAGTGTTCCACATACAGCCACTGGTGTGACCTTGGGTCAGTCATAAGTTCTTTCAGAGCTGTTCTCTCAAGGGCAGTTCTCGAGAAAGCTCTCAGCCCCACCTACCTCACAGAGCATCTGTTGTGGGGAGGGGAAGGGAAAGGAGATTGTAAGCCGCTCTGAGACTTTGAGTGAAAGGCGGGGCATAAATCCAATCTTCTCCTCCTCCTCCTCCTCCTCTTCTTTTTCTTCAGTCAACAAGACAATCCCGTCACAAATAATTGCTAAAGCACAATGGTAGCATAATACCCAGTGCTCTGTGGATCCAGCCTTAACGGTGCACTGTACTTTTTGAAACCACCAGGAACATGTTTGCGTATCAATGTTATCCTCCATTTTCTTTTGGTATGTGGAGATTTACGGCACTGAGAAGTCAGACATTCTAAGCCCCATTAGACCCACCATGCTAAAAATCAATTCAGGAGGTCATGCACAGCGCTGTACAGAAACATCCCCTTGTTTGGTAATCAAATTAAGCTATCTTTTCCATGGCCCGGTGCAGAGTGATAAATGGGAAGTCGCGCTCACCATGCGCTGATTTCTCTCACACTTCCCCTGTATTTTTAGCTGTACCTTATTAAAGACTCAATTTAGACCAGGCTCCTGTTGCGCTCGGTAGAAAATAAGCGATCAATAATGGACAGTCGCTGGATTGTTAATCAAAACTTTCAAAGGGTGTAGGAAAGGCTTACATTATAACAAGTACAAATTTAGAAGCCAAATTGAATTGGGATTAAGGGTCATGACTAGTACCCTGGGGTAGCCGAGATCCTCTCCAGACGTGTGGCCAAGACAGTCTGTCATAGTGAAACAAAGAAGATCTTGGGAGCCCTTGATAAAGTTTTATGTAGTAAAACCTTTCTCAGAGTGATTAACACATGGGATTCACTGCCGCAGGAGGTGGTGGCAGCTACAAGCATGGACGGCTTCAAGGGGGGATTAGATAACCATATGGAGCAGAGGTCCATCAGTGGCTACCAGCCACAAGGTATAGAGAGGAACTCTCGGTCTGGGGCAAGGGATGCTCTGTATTCTTAGTGCTTGGGGGAGCAACAGTGGGAGAGCTTCTAGTGTCCCGGCCCCACTGCTGGACCTCCTGATGGCCCCTGGTATTTTTGGCCACTTTGTGCCACAGAGTGTTGGAATGGACGGGCCACTGGCTTTTACACCAGATTACCTTTCCAGGTAACCCTATTGGGCTACCCTAGGATCTGAGCTAGGACCCTGATGCTGGGAAAGATTGAAGGTCAAAGAAGAAGGGGACGGCAAAGGATGAGATGGTCAGACAGTGTCATCGATGCAACGACCATGAAATTGAGCAAACTTCAGCGGACAGCGGAAGACAGGAGGGCCTGGCGTAATCTGGTCCATGGGGTCGTGAAGAGTCGGACTCGACTGTGCGACTGAACAACAACTAGTGCGCTCCTAGGATCCTAGCCGGTGATTGTTCTAGATCTCAAGCTCAATACGTAACATGTTCTTAAAAGTCTAGTCCACAAAGTGCTGCAGTACAATCTGTAAAATTCTACTGTTCTGCAAGGTCATCACGTGAACACATGAAGCTGGCTTGTACTGAGTCAGCCCGTTAGTCTATTGAGGTCAGGATTGTCCACTCTCACCGGCAGCCATTCTCCGGGCCTTCAAGTAGAGGTCTTTCATATCACCAGGCCTCTTGACCCTGTTAACTGGTGGTTGCGTTCTGTACAGCAATAGCAAGACATGGCTGCAAACATAAAAATCCACTGGACTCTCCCTGAAGGAGGGGGTGGTGACCAATGCTTCCTCTAAGCTGTGGTGTCTTCTGAGCAAAAATTCTACTTTGTGAGGGACTGGCATTCAAGTTGTGAGTGAGCAGTTTGGCTGCTGCATGAATTAGTTTGCTCTGGAGCCAGCCTTCCTGAGCTAGGACAAAAATGTGTGAACCAGAGGCTACGAAACAGTGAGCCAGATCACACTAACTCAGCTTAGAAGGAACACTGGTGGTGATTCCCGAAAGCTCCTCCCCTGCCACAAATTTGGTTAGTCTTCAAGCTGCTACTGGACTCTTGCTCATTCTTAAGTGTACTCTATGTTAGGCTTTAATAAGAGAACATAAGAACATCAGAGAAGCCAATGTAGGATCAGGCCAATGGCCCGTCCAGTCCAACACTCTGCGTCACACGGTGGCCAAAGATACCAGGGGCCATCAGGAGGTCCAGCAGTGGGGCCGGGATGCTAGAAGCCCTCATATTTTGGTACGGATCAAACAGCAAGCCAGGGTGTGCCGTGTGTGGCCAGATAACTAGATAGTTCCAGTATTGCAGAAAACCGTAATTTCTCATACTATTCAAACCAGCAAACTACCTTTTGCACTGTGCTTGGAAATCCAGATGCCAAACCAGGATTTGATCTGAGTTTGGAAAATGCAAGCCGTAGTTTGCATTCAGATATAATTGCAAGCTATGCTTTAGGCTGTACAAATGGAAAGTGTCACTTTAGATGGTGATGTATGTTGAGATGTAAGGAAGGAAAAGGGAATGTCTGAGTGTATAAAATCCCTTGGTTTGTTCATGTAGTGATATCTCTATTAAAGATCCCAAACCTTGGACTGTTCACCCTACCAATTATGATATTCTTCTCATGCTCTGTTTTCCATGTAGGGATGCCAGCTTCCAGGTGAGACCTGGGGTTCCCCTGGAATTGTGCTCGGAAATCCATATTGAATTGCCCCACTGCTGGACCTCCTGATGGCACCTGGTATTTTTGGCCACTGTGTGACAGAGTGTTGGACTGGATGGGCCATTGGCCCGATCCAACATGGCTTCTCTTATGTTCTTATGTCTGGGGCAAGGGATGCTCTGTATTCTTGGCACTTGGGGGGGTCAACGGTGGGAGGGCTTCTAGTGTCCTGCCCCACTGCTGGACCTCCTGATGGCCCCTGGTATTTCTGGCCACTGTGTGACACAGAGTGTTGGACTGGATGGGCCATTGGCCTGATCCAACATGGCTTCTCTTATGTTCTTCTGTTCTTAATTACAGCTCATCTCCCGACTACAGAGATCAGTTCCCTGGAGCAAATGTATGCTTTGGAGCCTCTGGCACGAGCCGAAGGGCGAGAGCAAAAGGGCGAGGCTCTTTGCCTGTGGCTCTTGGCCTAGGGGCTCTGTAAGAAGCCCAGGAAGAGCCAGGAAGCCAGGACCTTGGCTCCTTGGTAAGGTAAGGTAAGTAGACTCCTACAACAGGAGCCATATAAATACAAAGGGTTTTAAAAGGGGGTTATAGAAAAGTATTTGTTTAAAAACAATTATGAAGCCAGAATGCCAGCAGGGGGTTGGGGGCTATCCAGTGTTTTGCATGGAGTGTCACATGTATGACTATCTGCCCACTGGTCAGAAGTCTTGGGTGTGTGCTCGGTGCAAGGAGCTCCTGGTTCTCAGGGAGCGAGTTTGCTCCCTTGAGGCCAAGGTGGCTGACCTGGAGAAGCAGGGACAGTCAGTTAGGTGCACGGGGAAGACTCTCGGGGACTTGTTAGATATGTCCCACTCTGGATCTGGCAGCCCGGCTGCTGCCAGGGAGCATGAGGGTCAAGGGGAAAAGGGGCACCATGCTGAGGATAAGGGGAATGTGCCCTCAGAAGGGACCTCTTCTTCAGCTGGTGAACGGGTATCCTTTCGTACCAAGGAACCGTCCCTGGGAAGGGTGGGAGGGGGGCTCTTGGTAGTTGGTGATTCGATCCTTAGGCAGGTAGACAGCTGGGTGGCGAACCCGCGTACTGACCGTATGGTGACTTGCCTGCCTGGTGCGAAGGTAGCGGACATTACGCGTGTTTTAGATAGGCTGGTAGATAGTGCTGGGGAGGAGCCAGTGGTCGTGGTGCACGTCGGCACCAACGATGTGGGGAAATGCAGTCGTGAGGTCCTGGAGGAGAAATTTAGGCTGCTGGGCAGGAAACTCAAGGCCAGGACCTCCAAGGTAGCCTTCTCGGAAGTGCTACCTGTTCCACGCGCTGGGCCGGAGAGACAGGCACAGATCAGGAGTCTCAATGCGTGGATGAGACGGTGGTGTAGGGGGAAGGGTTCAAGTTTGTTAGGCACTGGGATGCTTTTTGGGACAAGAGGGAGCTGTACAAAAGGGACGGTCTCCACTTGTCCCGAGAAGGAACCAGGCTGCTGGCGCTCAAAATCAAAAAGGTGGCAGAGCAGTTTTTAAACTGAATAATGGGGGAAAGCCGACAGGAGATGAAAAGTCTCTGGTTCGGGATGGCTCATCTCAAAGAGATGAAGGGGTAGCTATTACTTTTGTACAAGGAAATGGATTACAATTGTCCACTGAGACTGTGGCTAATGATAGGAACTGCCTGGCAAGGTCTCGAGGCAGCAAGAGGAAGGCTGTGGGCTTAACAAACGTGGGAAACTATAAGTGTTTATACACAAATGCTAGAAGTCTCCGAGGTAAAATCGGGGAGTTGGAATGCTTGGTGTTGGGGGGAAATAGACATTGTGGGCATTTCAGAAACTTGGTGGGATGAGGAAAATCAGTGGGATACGGTGATTCCTGGTTATAAATTATATCGGAAGGATAGGGGGGAAAGGGTTGGAGGTGGGGTGGCTCTGTATGTCAGAGAGGGTATACCGTCCAGTAAGATTGAGAGGGTAAGAGAATTGGATTCCCTTCTGGAAATGCTATGGGTTGAAATAGTGGGTCCAAAAGGAGGCTTAACAGTGGGAGTTTGTTATCGCCCACCAGATCAAAAGATAGAGGAGGATTATAAAATGATGAATGAATTAAAGATAGCGGCTAGACGAAATAACTGTGTTGTAATAGGCGACTTTAACTACCCACACATTGATTGGGTCAATATGAGTTCTAGTCGGGAAAAAGAGATTGCGTTCTTAGACACTCTCAATGACTGTGCTGTGGAACAGATGGTCACAGATCCTACCAGGGGAGAGGCGATCCTGGATTTGGTCCTAAGTAACACCCAAGACCTGGTGAGAGATGTAAAAGTGACTGCACCACTTGGAAACAGTGACCATAATGTCATTGAGTTTAACATTTGTACAGATAGGGAGTTGCCCAAAAAGACTGACGCAACCACTTTTAACTTTAAAAGGGGTAACTTCTCTGGTATGAGGGGACATGTGAGGAAGAAATTGAAAGGAAGAGTGGAGAAGGTCAAAACCATTGGGGAAGCTTGGAGACTATTTAAAAAGACAATCCTAGAAGCTCAGAAAAAATATATACCGCAGGTTAGGAAAGGTACAAATAGGTATAGAAAAAAGCCTGCATGGTTAACAAATAAAGTAATGGAAGCTGTAAAAGGTAAGAAGGATTCCTTTAAGCGGTGGAAAGCTAGTCTTAGTGAGGTTGATAAAAGGGAACACAGACTATGGCAAATAAAATGCAAGTCTGTGATCAGGCAAGCAAAAAGGGAATATGAGGAGCATATCGCAAAAAACATAAAGACCAACAATAAAACTTTCTTCAAATACATTAGAAGTAGGAAGCCAGCCAGGGAGGCAGTGGGGCCCTTGGATGACCAAGGGGTAAAAGGAGTAGTGAAGGATGATAGGGAAATGGCTGAGAAGCTGAATGCATTTTTTGCCTCTGTCTTCACTGTGGAAGAGGAGAAGTGTTTGCCCACTCCAGAAGCACTGATTTCGGGAGGGGGTTTGAAAGACCTGAATCAGATTGCGGTGACAAGAGAGGAAGTCCTCCGACTGATGGACAATTTAAAAACTAATAAATCACCAGGCCCGGATGGCATTCATCCGAGAGTTCTGAAAGAACTCAAATGTGAACTTGTGGATCTCCTGACAAAAATATGTAATCTTTCTTTAAAATCTGCCTCCATTCCTGATGACTGGAAGGTAGCTAATGTCACTCCCATCTTTAAAAAGGGCTCCAGGGGAGATCCAGGAAATTACAGGCCAGTCAGTCTGACATCGATACCGGGTAAGTTGGTGGAAACTGTTATTAAGGAAAGAATTAGTAGGCACATTGATGAACAAAAACTATTGAGGCAGACTCAGCATGGGTTCTGTAAGGGAAGATCTTGTCTCACTAACCTGTTAGTGTTTTTTGAGGGAGTGAACAAACATGTGGACAAGGGGGACCCAATAGATATTATTTACCTTGACTTCCGGAAAGCTTTTGATACAGTTCCTCATCAAAGGCTCCTAAGTAAGCTCAATAGTCATGGGATAAAAGGACAAGTCCTCTTGTGGATCAAAAACTGGCTTATAAATAGGAAACAGAGAGTGAGTATAAATGGGAAACTCTCTCAGTGGAGGGTGGTAAGCAGTGGGGTACCATAGGGATCAGTACTCGGTCCCATGCTTTTTAACTTGTTTATTAACGATTTGGAATTGGGAGTAAGCAGTGATGTGGCTAAATTTGCAGATGACACGAAGTTGTTCAGGGTGGTGAAAACCAGGGAGGATTGTGAGGCACTCCAAAGCGATCTGTTGAGGATGGGTGAGTGGGCGTCAACGTGGCAAATGGGGTTCAATGTGGCCAAGTGCAAAGTGATGCACATTGGAGCCAAAAATCCTAAATATAAATACACATTGATGGGGTCTGATCTGGCAGAGACTGACCAAGAGAGAGATCTTGGAGTCGTAGTGGATAACTCGCTGAAAATGTCTACACAATGTGTAGCTGCAATAAAGAAGGCCAACGCTATGCTGGGGATTATTAGGAAGGGAATTGATAACAAATCAGCCAGTATCATCATGCCCCTGTATAAATCATTGGTGCGACCTCATTTGGAATACTGTGTACAGTTCTGGTCACCACATCTCAAAAAGGATATTATAGCATTGGAAAAAGTGCAGAGAAGGGCAACTAGAATGATAAAAGGGTTGGAACACCTTCCCTATGAAGAAAGGTTAAAATGCTTGGGGCTCTTTAGCTTGGAGAAACGACGGCTGAGGGGTGACATGATCGAGGTTTATAAGATTATGAATGGGATTGAGCAGGTTGAGAAAGAAGTACTTTTCTCCCTTTCTCACAATACAAGAACTCGTGGGCACTCTATGAAATTGCTGAGCAGTCGGGTTAGAACAGATAAAAGGAAATACTTCTTCACCCAAAGTGTGATTAACATATGGAATTCACTGCCACAGGAGGTCGTGGCAGCTGCAAGCATGGACAGTTTCAAGAGGAAATTAGATAAACATATGGAGCAGAAGTCCACCAGTGGCTATTAGCCACAGGGTATAGAATGAGAACTCTCAGTCTGGGGCAGGTGATGCACTCTATTCTTGGTGCTGGAGGGGGCAGCAGTGGGAGGGCTTCTGGTGCCCTGGCCCCACTGCTGGACCTCCTGATGGCACCTGGTATATTTTGGCCGCTGTGTGACAGAGTGTTGGACTAGATGGGCCATTGGCCTGATTCAACATTGGCTTCTCTTATGTTCTTATGTTCTTATGGAGGGTGGACTCCGTGGCCTTGTACCCCACTGAGTACAGACCCCCCCCCCAAATCTCCAAAACTTTCCCAACCTGGATCTGGCAACCCCCTCCACCCATCCCTCGCCGGGGGCCAGGGAGGACCTGGAAACCCTTTTTCCATGCCCCACCTACAGAAATGGGGCAGGTCGCAAGCAGAAACACTGGTGGCATCTTGCCTCTGGAATAGCCTCCCATTTATGGCTCTTGTTCGCTGCCTATTTGACTATCCTTTAAGTGCCCGGCCAACATATTTCTTTTTGCCCAGGTTTTTTAACTGTGGGATTCCTTCTCTTCGAGCTGTTTTGCCACCTGCTGCTGACTTGAAAAACATTTTATAAATAGGGTTTTAAATAGCTGAATGTGGCTTTAGGCAGATCTTTAATGTAGGGCTGCCAGCCTAGAAACCTTCCCCTATTACAACCGAACTCCAGGCGGCAGAGATAATTTCTCCTGGGGAAAATGGCTGCTGGTGGTCTCTATGACATTATACCCTATTGACGTCCCTCCACTCCCAAACCACGCCTTCCCCAGACTCCTCCCCTAAAATCTCCAGGTGTTTATTTTAATTCCCGATTTAGGTTTATGGCTTGCTGTAGCACTCATCATTCCTTGTTAATTTTTATTATTATTCTGTCATTCTGTTTTTACTCTGGCTGTGGTCACACGGCAAACATACTGCAACTGGTTCCTGCTGTAGATTTGATCGGGGGTATTTTTAAGCGGGTTCAGATGATCACACATCCCTTGCCCAACCGCTTGCTTTGTGCGACAATGCTCCAGGCGCCGTCCAGACAGCCACCCTGCCCAAGTGGCAGCGCAGCATATTTTTTTTAAAGAAAGATGTTCAGACAACCTAATCATGATCATTGTGAGAGATGGCTATCCAGATAGGCAAAATCGTGGGTTCAGAGCACAAATACCCGGAAAGTACTTGATTTTCCCAGTGTTGGAAAACTCGCTAGGGAAGCGGGAGGCTCACGCGAATTAGCCAACTTCGGTGTGGGAGATGGATGTGGGCATCTGATAAAAATCTTTAAAAGAATCTTCTCCAAACAACATTCAAACAAACATAGAGAAAGACGGTGTCACAGCAGCACGCAACTGATTTAAAAATGCAAATGCAGATTCGACCATAGATGAAGGCAAATGGTGCTATACCCTAATGCTTGATGACAGTGTTTGTGTGTGTTCCTTTCTTTTTGCTTCTTCAATACATGCATCATCATCATCATCATCATCATCATCATCATCATCATCATCATCATCATCATCATTTTAAATTTACAAATCACCCAACCCCGTGAACGGGCTCTGTTGGCTCCTGTTTCAGGTTACCCTTCCCGTGCCCCCTCTGGGGGAATAAGCAAACAGAATGGAGTCTGGCCTCCATTAGAGCCAAGTGGACAGGTCATGCATCCCATGTGCTAGGCCAAGAAAACCCCAGGGACGAGCTTTCCCTGACTGCCAGACTCAGCAATAGGCTGACCAGAGACGTGAGAGATGTTTCTAGTTCTAGTTAAGAGTTGTTGTTTTCCAAAATCCTGTTTTCCTAACAATGCACCACTGACATGAGTTATCTAGATCAGGGAGTGTTGAACTCATTTGCTATGGAAGACTGGATTTGACATAAATTGGACTTTGTCGGGGTGGGCCGTGTGTGTCATAAAATGTAAGGTAGCGGAGAGATAAACTTTATAAAGGACACAAACACAAAGGGTTTTTTTAATTTAAAAACATGCCTGAAACATTAGCATTCTTGCAATATTTTGTTTATTTAACAGTCTCTGATAACGGACACTTCTTGCTCTGAATTATTGCATCAAAATGTCTGTGCTGTTGCATTCTGGGAGGGGAGGGGGAGGAGGGTCAGCCCAGTGCAGGGAGCAGAAGCTTGCCTATCTATCTCTCCTGAGCGATTGAGAGAGTCTGGGAAAGCAAGCTATGATGCAACAGCAGCAGCAGAACTGGAGAAAGAAGCAGGAGACAGCCAGTCCCTTGCGAGCCTGATAGAAGCCCTCCATGCTTGTAGCTGCCACCACCTCCTCCTGTGGCAGTGAATTCCATGAGTTCATCACTCTCTGGGTGAAGTACTTCCCTTTATCTGTTCTAACCTGACTGCTCAGCAATTCCATTGAGTGCCCACGAGTTCTTGTACTGTGAAGTAAAGTATCATTTACTTGAATCTTTTAATATGCACATTAAGTAGTTTTTGTGTTAAAGTCAATACAGAACAGTTTGCAGAGAACGGTAAGTGCTTGCAGATGCTCAAGGACTCTGCCTTGCTGTCTGGAAAGCAGGTTGGCGTGGAGGCCCAGAGCATGTTCTCTCAGCTGCATCTGGTTTGCCAACTCTCTCATTACTACCTAGACTCAGCCGTCCTGATCCATGCTTCTGTAACTTCATGGCAGGACTACTGCAAAGTGCTCTAGTTGGGTCTGCCCTTGAAGAAAACCCAGAAACTACAACTGATTCAGAATACTTAAGCTCGACTATTAGGATAAAAAGAAGTGGCACAGCAGTACATGTAAACGAGAAAAAAAATGCATGTGCCCAAATTCAACCACCCAAAAACCTAACGATTTATAATTATTTTATAGATATAACATATACACTACTCAGAACAAATTTTCCTGTGGCACAATTAAATAGGCAGGTAGAAATTCACAGGTGATCTTTTTTGATAAACGTCTTTGTAATTAATTAAATTCAAAAAAGTCCTTGAACTGTAGGATGTGATGGTGTCTCTGCCAGCCGACTCGACGAACCCCCAGTTATAAATCCATTTCAATTTTTTTTTTCAAGAATCATGCTGGATTCGACATTTCATAGATACATGTAAACATTCACAAAGTATATTCAGGTACAGCAATCCTCAGCGATTCCTTCATAAATACAATAACATGATAACATAAACATACAATTAACTGCACTAATATCCCTATTACAGAATTCAATATGTAGAACATTACAACAATGGTCACAAAAATTACTCTTGCCCAATGGAAAATCAATCGTTTCTTGGAACTTCCCTTCAAAAGACTGAAGCGTGTCTCCGCTATACCGTCTTCATTAGAGGGAAAGGTTCCTAAACAAGAAGATTCAGCTAGTGAAATAAATATTCTGCCGTCTCAAAAATGGGTGATTTCATTAATTTAATTCCAATTTGTCGAACTAGCACATTCCCTAGAGAAAACAAGCCAAATCATTGTGAGAATTTAAACCCAAGGGTTCTAATGTTCCAAATCTAAAGATAAAATGTGCTTCAAGTTGTAATAATGTTTTTTAACATCAGCTCCATTGTAACGATGACGTTTATATCTGTAAAAAACCCCAAAATCTAACGTCACCTGGTTTATTGTCAGGGGCTAGCTGCCAGGAGCATACGTTGCCCATTTTGAAAGAGCTACATTGGCTGCCGCCTGCCGGTCTGATTCCAAGGAGACAGATCAAGATGAGTCACCATGTTAGTGTGTCCGTTAAGAGCCAGAGTCCCAGAGCACCTTCAAGACTAACACAATTTGTGGCCGGGGAGGAGCTTTCATGAGTCGCTGCAGTCACTTCCTCAGAAGGAAGAAGTGACAGAGACTCATGATACCTCCTCCCCTGCCACAAATTTTTCTAGTCTTTCCGGTTGCTCCTGGACTCTGGCTCTTTTCTACGGTCTGTTTCCAAGTTCAGTTCAAGGTGCTAGTCATGACCTTTAGAACATAAGTTAAAATAACTTCTGATTAAAATTTTTCAGTTTCAGACATATAAAAACATACAAATACTCATACAAAGGATGGGTCAACACTATACAACTGAAGACCAAACGCGTTTCGGCCCCAAAGGGCCTTCCTCAGTGGTCACTAATACATATATATCATAGACACACATTCATAGACATTCATACATATATCAACCCAGGTGTTGTAGCCTGAAATAATAAGGGAGGGAAAAAAGACAAATTATTCTATATTCTCGAATTATATGCCCAATTTTAAAATAAAATTTGCTTCTTACAAAAGTAGTTTTACCTTATATGGTTATACAGCTATTATAGAGATTAGTACTGGGCCATAGATATATCTGTTGCAGTCTCACCAGTACTTCTACACTAAAGGAAAAGTAATAAAGTTATGAATTTGCTATAATTACATCCATTAGTGTCTTGAATTTAGTAAAATTTAAATACAAAATAAATTGGTCAACCAAGCTGGTAATCAGAATTTTGTAGTTATGAATGTGTGCCACTCCATCCGAGTAAAGATACTATTACACGCTGCTACAATGGCCACCATATATATAACACTAGGGGTGATGCAATCCCCAACTGACATTGCACACTGCCCATGAATAGACATACAGGATGGGAGGGAATATGAAGTCAAGGGAATTACAGAACACCTGGTTGTGATGGAGGGAAGGGGGGGAAATGAAAAAAGGGTGGGAGAACAAAATATACGTTTATCTTTTTTATAAAAACAGATAAGAGTTCTCACAAACAGCAAGTCCAGTCCACCTCTTCATTTAATCCAAACGGAGCCCAAGTCTGTAGTTGATGAATCCAGAACAACTCTCTTCTCAGGAGTACTTTGCACATGTTCAGAGTAGTCTTCTGCACACTCTCTACAATCCAGAATTTTAATTGTCTATCTGTGTGTCCCTTTTCCAGATAATGATTCACTAATGGAGCAGAACGCTTTTGCAATCTAATACAACTCCGGTGTTCACCTATTCTGACTTTTACAGGTCTAGATGTTTGCCCCAAATACAGAAGACCACATGGGCACTGGACAGCATAGACCACCCCCTCGCTCTGACAGTTACCAAATGTATTAATCAAGAAGGTTCTTGTTTTCGCAGTATTCTGAAAAGACTTTTTGCTGTCCGCACAAAAACACTGGGCACAGTTACCACAAGCAAAAAAACCTTAGTTTAAAATCAAAATCTTTCTAACTATTATTGTAAGCCATCTTGAACCACAATGAAGACAAAGAAGAGGAGTAGGAGTAGGAGGATTTATATACCCCGCCCTTCACTTGGCGTCTCAGAGCAGTTTACAATCTCCATCCCTTCCTCTCTCTACAACAGATGCCCTGTGAGGTAGGTGGGGCTGAGAGAGCTCTGAGAGGACTGCTCTTGAGAGAACAGCTCTGAGAGAACTGTGACTGTCCTAAGGTCACCCAGCTGGCTGCATGTGGAGGAGGAGTGGGGAATCAAACCCAGTTCTCCAGATTAGAGAGTCTCCTGCTCTTAACCATTAGACCAAACTGAAAGGCGGGGTATAAAAATATTTCAATACATTAGCAAATAAATATCAGTCTTGTTCTGCAATCAATTAACGTCACGCGATCTTAGGGCAATTGCAGAAGTTACCCATTTTTAGCATTCTCAAACGTGAGGGAATGTCTGTTGCTCGGAATGCTTTGTGGAAGTATGGGACTGAAAGTAAATAAAATAGACTCCGATTTTCAGAGCACCTGGCTGGAATGCTGCTTGCGGTTCCGGATCTCTTGCATCCCCCTCCCTGTCCCTTCCGTTCCATTTATGAAACAAGAAAAACTTAGCTCAGTGTAGCACCTCTCCTGGAAACAATACTTGTGTCCTTCTTGCTAGGACCAGCACTTCACCAGTCACTCAACGCTATTCCATTTGTATTTTTGACCCCGACTTCCATTTCTTCACGCCTTCCGATTCACCTTCCGCTCTCTATCTCCCAACTTCAACATTTAATCAGCCTGCATGTTGCACTTTCCAAGGTGACAAATGCGCCATGTCAAATTACTCTCACCCGACGCAAGGTCAATACGAGACTCAAGCTGGCTTTCCGTTTATCACACAGCTTGACGAAGGGGAGCGCACCTTTCGTCATGTTTCCGCACATGTTAGTCCCCTCTTTGGTGTTTGTATACGAAATGGGGCCCTGTCCAGACAGGTGTCTAGGGCGCTTTCTTCCTCCCAAGGGTGAGTCTGTCCCTCCCTGGGTTTTTTCCTTTGATATGCGATCAGTGCACAGTAGCGCAGAAGGATGATATCGCATGACGGTAGCCGATCAAACAAGAACTAATGACTTCTCGCAGAGAGGAGAAATCATTAAAACTCATTGCTTGAATCCATAGCCGGCTCATTTAATGCGAGGTTCAGGTAACAAATAGCCGAGAACACTTCGCAGCGGATTCTAAGGAAAGATTAAATGCCCGCTAGATTGGGCGTCCTGCTTCACACCCACCCGTCAAGCCTACCTGTTGCTCATTTTGATGAGCAACCTGGACGAGAGCTGTAGGTATCTTTGCCCACCTCTTTCCAAACTGGGAAGATCATTTCCTTTACAACCTTGCTTACACTTAGAATTTTGGGTGAGCATCATTTGGCTGCATGCTCAGCTTGCAAAAAGACCGTACAGCCCATAACCACCCATCTCCCTCCCTCCTGCTAGTTTTAAAGGTCCTTCTTGTTGGAAATATGTGTGTTGTAAAGTCTAAAATTCAGTCACTATAAGGTTAATGTGTGTTTACCTTGTGTGCTATTGTTTAGACTGACCTGGAAGGGAACCCGGCAGATAGCCAATGGGAAGAAGGCCCGGGAAACTGAAGCCTACTTACTAACAATCACTGGCTAATGCATTCAGGTGATTTCCTTCTAGGGGTCAAGAAGAAGAAAAAGAATCTCCATCATTGTAGACCGTGTGGTCAAAGTGTAAAGATGTAGTCCTAGGTGTCTTTGTCATTTTGCAGATTTCCTGTGAACCCTTCCCTTAGAAATAAAGATTTTTTACATAGAAGAAAATGCCGCCTCTCCAGTGAAGCAAAGATCCATTGCAATCTCTGAATATTTAACTTTTTTGCCGATTTTCCCAACACTTCTGGTTGGTTGGCAAGCCACGGGGTCCCTGCTGATCAGCTGAAGCCCTTTAAATTGGGCAGGAAGGAAGGGAGAGGGGTGGCTGGGTGGGTAGTTGCTCTTGGGGGTGGGCCCGGGGGCATCCCCGCCCACCCCAAATCCCCCCCCCCAAAAAAAAAATCCTCTCGCTGGAGCAACAAGGGTACCTGGGAACCCCAAATACACCACTAGTTGTGACTGAGAAGACTAGGGGACAGTGTTGCAGGTTTTTTAAGTTACTAATTTGGAAGGGCATGCCATAGGTATTCCAACCCTTGGCCAGCAATCCCTGGCTACACGGTGGTGGTGGTGGTGGAGACTACTTGGAAGTCACTTCCTGTTCCAGGACAATAAATGACATAATCACACACTAGGAATTCCAGGATAGGGGGTGTTGGGGAACTGGCCTATAGCAGATGAGGCTCGTCAGCTGGGAGGTTGGCACCAAAAGGACACAGAGTGAGTCCTTTGAGCTAGTTGATTTGTGATCAATCCCAGGAGCATCTTGTCCCACTGTGATGTGGGGGGGGCTCCCCGAAAACAAAGAACTCCGAGTATATAAAGGCAAGGATGAGACATAGTGAAAGAACAATAAAAAGTTAATACTGCATGGGTCTAAGTTGCTCAGAAGGAATGTTACAGCTTCTAGATCAGGGGTGACAAACATGTGGCCCGGGGGCCGAATCAGCCCCCCCCCCCAGAGGGCTTCTGCTCTTATCTAATTCTCTCTTGAAGCCATCCATGCTTGTAGCCGCTGCCACCACCTCCTGTGGCAGTGAATTCCTTGTGTGAATCACTCTTTGGGTGAAGAAGTATTTCCTTTTATCCGTTCTAACCCGACCGCTCAGCAATTTCATGGAGTGCCCACGAGTTCTTGTATTGTGAGAAAGGGAGAAAAGGACTTCTTTCTCAACCTGCTCTATCCCATTCATAAACTTATAAACCTCGAGCATGTCACCCCCTCAGCCGTCGTTTCACCAGGCTAAAGAGCCCCAAGCGCTTTAACCTTTCGTCATAGGGAAAGATGATGTCACCATCATGACATCGTGCTGTTGTCATGATGGTGACCCACCCCCACCCCCAGTCTCCCGAACAAGAATAGAGGGATTGTCCCTCAAGTGAACAGTCATAAACTTCACCAGTCACAACTGACCTATTTGGATTCCTCTGTCCCACATAAATACGAGATGGACTCACCAAGAGCCTTAGAGAGAAGAGAACCGTTTCCTTGGTATCGATAACCATGGCAACTCGACGCACGGACCATTCAGAGGCCTACACTGTCCATCCTAGGAGTAAAATCACCTCACTGTTACTTCACAATTTGACCAATGTTTACTTTTTTAAAACGTTACCTTTTGTTAGGGTTGCCAACTCTGTGTTGGGAAATACCTGGAGATTTGGGGGGTGGGGCCTGAGGAGGGTGGGGTTTGGGGAGGGGAGGAGCTTTAGTGGAGTATAATGCCCACCTTCCAAAGCGGCCATTTTCTCCAAGGGAACTGATTTCAGACACTTGGAGATCAGTTGTAATAACGTGAGATCTCCAGCCATCACCTGGAGGTTGGCAACCCTGCCTTTTGTGTACAGAAACTGTTATGTATTTGTATACATAATGCTTGAGCTTGAATTCTGTCTCCTATTTAAGTCTGGTATTGTAACTCCTGCAAGCTGTCCAATCAGCTGTCTCCTATTTAAGTCTGGTATCGTAACTCCTGTGCAGCAGTCCAATCAGGATACAAGAAAGGTGCAGGAGGGAAATGACTTGATTGGTTGTTATGTTCATATTTTGATTGGTTCTTCTCTCAACTAAGGACGTGGCCGACCAAGCCCGGATAGTTTAAAAGAGAGCCTGTGGCTCTCCTGTTCTGTGTTCTTCCATAAATGGAATTCACTGCCACGGGAGGTTGGTGGCAGCTACGAGCATGGACAGTTTCAAGAGGGAATTAGATAAACATATGGAGCAGAAGTCCATCAGTGGCTATTAGCCACAAGGTATAGATGGGAACTCTCAGTTTGGGGCAGGTGATGCACTCTATTCTTGGTGCTGGGGGGGAAGTCCTTCTTCACCCAGAGAGTGATTAACTCATGGAATTCACTACCACAGGAGATGGTGGCAGCTACAAGCATAGACGGCTTCAAGAGGGAATTGGATAAACATATGGAGCAGAGGTCCATCAGTGGCTATTAGTCAAAAGGTATAGATAGGAGCTCTCGGTCTGGGGCAAGTGATGCTCTGTATTCTTGGTGCTTGGGGTGGGGGGAAACAGTGGGAGGTCTTCTGGTGCCCTGGCCCCACTGCTGGACCTCCTGAGGGCCCCTGATATTTTTGGCCGCTGTGTGACACAGAGTGTTGGACGGGATGGGCCATTGGCCTGATCCAACATTGGCTTCTCTTATGTTCTTATGTACCTTGTAAATCAAGCTGAATCACTTTGTTATGAACTGCTGCCTTTAAGTCTCATACCTAATGGAAACCTTACTTACACGTTTTATCTGCATGAATTATGTACATTATGTACATATTCGGGCACCGATCCTCCACACAGTCCGTATCGGATGAAGCGTGCACGCAGAGGAAAGCTTACACCCAGAATTAAACCTTGTGGGTCTTATGTGCACTGCCCTGAGCCCTGTTTTCAGAGGGGAGGGTGGTTCAGAAATCTAATTTAATGGATAAATAAATAATGACGGTGCCACCAGATTCAGGCTTGGTTGTGCCTTCTCAAGTTTGCAAGTGACACTTCTGCCTGTCGTGATTTCCATGGCTGAACGGTGCCTTAAAGGAAGGGCTGCAGCGTCTGTCTGCTGCGTGGATAGATTATCTGGATACATTTGAGTCGAAATGCAGTTGAATTATTTATTTCATCATTCTTAGCGTCTGGCAAAAGGCAGGACGCACACGGGCAGGGCAGCTGCCGCCTCCTAAGAGCAGAAACCCGCAGATCCGCCGCGATAAGGGAACCGTGAATGGCAAATCGATGAACTGATTCACACCTTCGCGGCGACAGATGAATAATTTACAGCTGGGCCTCTCCACGGAAATGGGTTATGTAGCAGCCCAATTTAAAAACTGAAGGAAGAGTCTTAAGGACAAATCCCAGGCCAACTTTCATTTTAATCTCCTTTGTTTAAAGGTGAGTCCTGTGCCTCCGGATTTCAGGCAGAACCAAGGAACCAAGTTTGATTCCCCATTCCTCCACATGTAGCTGCTGGCGTGACCTTGGGTCAGTTGTAAATTCTTTCAGGGCTGTTCTCTCAAGGGCAGTTCTCGGGAGAGCTCTCTCAGACCTACCTGCCTCACAGGGTGTCTGTTGTGGGGAGGGGAAAGAAAAGGAGATTGTAAACTGCTCTGAGACTCCTTCAGGCAGTGAAAGGCGGGGTAGAAATCCAATCTCCTCCTCCTCCTCTTCTCCTCCTCCTCCTCCTCCTCTTCTCCTCCTCCTCCTCCTCTCCTCCTCCTCCTCCTTCTCCTCCTCCTCTTCTCCTCCTCATCCTCATCCTCATCCTCCTTCTCCTCCTCCTCCTCCTCCTCCTTCTCCTCCTCCTCTTCTTCTTCTTCTCCTCCTCCTCTTCTTCTCCTCCTCCTCCTTCTCTTCCTCCTCCTCCTCCTCTTCTCCTCCTCCTCCTCCTCCTCTTCCTCCTTCTCCTCCTCCTCCTCCTCCTCTTCTCCTCCTCCTCCTCTAAAAACTCTGTCTTGTCTGTGGGTTGTCAACCTCCAATTGGGATTGGAAATCTCCCAGAATTCCAACCATTCTCCAGCCTACGCAGATCAGTTTCTGCGGAAAAAATGGCCGCTTCAGAGGGTGGAGTCTGTGGTGTTATAGCCCACTGCAGTCCACCCCTAACCAAACCCTGCCCCCTAGGCTCCACCCCCCCCCCCGCAGTCTCCAGGTATTTCCCACCCGGGACTGGGTAGCCCTAGGCCCAGGATCATCCTGGCCTCTGACCAGATGGTGCAGGCCCAGCACTTAGGGTTCCCATCTCTGGGTTGGGAAATACCAGGGGGTTTGGGGGGTGGAGCCTGAGGATGGTGCAGTTTGGGGGAGGGGAGGGGCTTCTGTGCAGGGTGTAACGCCACAGAGTCCATCATCTGAAGCAGCCTTTTTCTCCAGGGAAACAGATCTCCGTCACCTGGAGATCAATTGTTATAGCAGATCTCCAGGTGCTACCTGGGGGTTGGTAACGCTACCAGGACTTACCAGCAGGGGAGGGACACTGTGTCCCTTGAGCTCTGCTGCTTGACTTTGGTGTTCCTCTCTTAAAGAGGCAAGGCACAACACTGTGAATCTGTCTTATTCACCTACACTACAAATGGGAAATCAGCTCCCCTAAGCACCTCCGGCTTGCAGTGAACGTAAACTAATTTTTAACAGTAGTTTGCTCATGGGATATGATGCTTTAGTTGTCGTAAGTTGAAAAAAAAGCTTTAAAATATGATGGATATAATAACCTTTTTACAGGTTACATTTTGGGAAATGCAATTGCTGAGCAGTTGGGTTAGAAGAGGTAGAAGGAAGTCCTTCTTCACCCAAAGGGTGATGAACACGTGGAATTCATGGCCACAGGAGGTGGTGGCAGCTACAAGCACGGACAGTTTCAAGAGGGAATTGGATAAACATACAGAGCAGAGGTCCATCAGTGGCTATGAGCCACAAGGTACAGATAGGGACTCTCGGTCTGGGGCAAGTGACGCTCTGTATTCTTGGTACTGGGGGGTCAACAGTGGGAGGGCTTCTGGTGTCCTGGTCCCACTGCTGGACCTCCTGATGGCATCTGGTATTTTTGACCACTGTGTGACAGAGTGTTGGACTGGATGGGCCATTGGCTTGATCCAACGTTGGCTTCTCTTATGTTCTTATGTTGGTCCAGAGCACACACCGATAACACAAACACACCTGTTGTAGCAACATCTACTCATTCCTTCCAGAGTCTGTTTCCCTGGAATATGTCGACAGAATCACATACGTTATAAAACTGTGTGAACCTCTAGACTGGAACTCATGACACTCCAAAATACCGTGACGGCCCCGTGCATTTAATTAACAATCATTTTATGACCCTAAAACAAAGTGATTATTCTTTGAAGCAGACGGTACGGGTCTTTTATTGTCACCGGATGGCCATTTGTCTATGAATGATTAGACACCTCCAGTGTAGAAAAAGGCTCACCACAGATTTAGAAATCACCTCCGTTGTTTTCAAGGTTTTTTTTCCCCTGCATTCTCTCTGTGTATGTTAGATGGGTTTTTTCATTTGAGATGGGCACGGAAGGACCGATTTGATCCCATCTGTCTCATCTAATCGAAAAGGGGAAGAATGCATGCTTTCCGGCAGACAGATATATAGTCTGCTCCGGCAATATGTGTGTAGCATCGGAATTGTTTGCATTTGGTAATATGCCACAGCGCGGGCAATTTTACGGCTCCCCCCCACCCGCCGCACGATTTAGTTTCAGAGCAATTGCATAGTTTTACACCCGGCTTGTAAATGCAAAATTGGTATTCTGGCAGCAGCTGGGTGACATTCCCTACAAGCCAGTCACTCTTGGAGATCGGTAGAACCGCATATTGTGCGAGACGCTGGGCCTGTGTCAAAAAAGAGCAGCAGCAGTTAATGCTGGGCTGCGGGTCGGTGGGAGAGTGTCTGTTTGGCTTGCAGAAGGCTCCAGGTTCAATCCTTGACATCCCCAGCTAAAAGAATCAGGTGGGAGGTGATGCGAAAGACAAGGGCGGCATTAGCATGTCCCGAGGTAGGACAGCCGCCGGGGCCCGGGGATTCTCGTGGGGCTCACTGCTGGGGTGGCCAGGTCAAAGAGTGATTAACATATGGAATTCACTGCCACAGGAGGTGGTGGCAGCTACAAGCATGGACAGTTTCAAGAGGGAATTAGATGAACATATGGAGCAGGAGTCCCTCAGTGGCTATTAGCCACAGGGTATAGATGGGAACTCTCAGTCTGGGGCAGGTGATGCACTCTATCCTTGGTGCTGGAGGGGGCAGCAGTGGGAGGGCTGCTAGTGTCCTGGCTCCACTGCTGGACCTCCTGATAGGACGTGGTATTTTTGGCCACTGTGTGACAGAGTGTTGGACTAGATGAGCCATTGGCCTGATTCAACATTGGCTTCTCTTATGTTCTTATGTTCTTACCTGTCCCATGGCAGGGGGCTCCCGGCTAACATTCCCAGTAACACTCTAGCATTTGGGGCAAAAGCTCTATGGTAACCATGAAGTTTCCTCCCCGAATGCTAGAATCATAGAGTTGGAAGGGACCTCCAGGGTCATCTAGTCCAACCCCCTGCACAAGGCAGGACATTCACAAACACCTCCCTCTCCACACCGCCAGTGACCCCTGCTCCACACCCAGAAGATGACAAAAAACCACCAGTGTTGTGTCCTGAAGCAGGAATCTGTCCTATCTTTTACAGTGTTAAGCTTCAGGCACAAGAGGGAATTGTAAGTTATCGCATTCCCATTGGTTGGTTTCCATGAAACTGTGTAAATAGCCAATTGTAACTGTACATAGCTTTTTGGAGGGAACAGACCTTATTGGCCTTTATCCTTGTTTTCCTATTGGATGTTAACTTATTCATGGGTGTGGCTTTGACAGCCCGGATCATTTAAAAAGGGAGCGGCGCTCCACTATTCTGTGTGTGTGTTGTTGAGTTGAGTTTGCTGTTACAATAAAGCTGAAATGACTTTGCTGAAATCCAATCATGTTGAGTTGCATACTTAGCATCCAGGAAACCCGGCCAAACTGGCCTGGAGAAAAAGTGCTTCCTGACCCCAAAGTGGTGATCGGCATTTCCCTGGGCATGTAAGGAAGGGCCACAAGAACTAAGCACTGAGACAGCCCTTCCTGTCCTCCCTCTCAGGATCTGCCCAAGTTCACAGAGTCAGCATTGCTGTCCGATGGCCATCCAGCCTCTGTCTGAACCTCCCAAGAAGGAGAGCCCCCCACCTCCCAAGGAAGCCTGTTCCACTGAGGAACTGCTCGAACCATCAGGAAGTTCTTCCTAACGTTTAGCCAAAAAGGCTTCTGATTTAATTTCAACCTGAGCATCACCACATGACGGCCCCAGCACGATGACATCACTATGGCTGACATCACCACATTGGCGGCACCCCCATGGAACACCGCTGTTCAGGGGTGGGGCGGATCGGGGCCCCAAAGTCGGGGAATCCCCTGCTCCAACTGGGGGGGGGGTTAGCCACTCTACTCAATGCCAATCAGGCCTGTTGCTAGGAATTTTTCGGGGAGGGGGTTTGCTGGGACACCGGGTGGGGCGCCAGGCAGGAGGGCGGTAATCTAATTAATTAAATTAAGGCAGTTCTGGCGGGAAAGGGATGGCCTCGCCAGGTCTTCCTGCTTCTGCAGCTGGCTTCCCAAAGCCCCTCTCCCTCCTTTCCTGCTCAGAAAGATTTGAAAGGATTATTTGCAAAAATAATTTCGGAGAGACTGAAAAAATATTTGAAAGATACAATAGCAGAAGAACAAGCTGGATTTTTACCAAACAGACAAATCAGAGACAATTTAAGAGTGGTGATAGATGCAATTGAATACTATGACAAACATCCGGAAAAAGAAGTTGGATTCCTCTTCTTAGATGCGGAAAAAGCTTTTGACAATTTAAATTGGGAGTTCATGCTGCAAGTTATTGAAAAAATAGACATTGGACAGTCTTTTTTAAACATGATTGTGGCAATATATTCAGAGCAAAAAGCGGCTTTGAATATAAATAAAGAAAAGACGGACTTCTTCCAAGTCCAAAAGGGAACACGTCAAGGCTGCCCGTTATCCCCCTTGTTGTTTATTTGGATACTGGAAATATTATTGACAGCGATAAGAAAAGATAACAATATTGAAGGACTTACAGTGAAAGGTTTTGCCTATAAATACAGGGCATTTGCAGATGATGTAATGTTTATGATCCAAGACCCAATTGAGAAAATACCACAACTGATGGAAAAAATTGAAGAATTTGGTTCAGTTGCGGGATTTTATGTTAATAAAAGTAAAACCAAAGTGATGTGCAAAAATATGACGAAACAAAGACAAACAGAACTTCAAGAGAAAATACAATGCGAAGTAGTCACAAAGACTAAATATCTTGGAATTGAATTAACCATGAAAAATATTGACTTGTTTAAAAACAATTATGAAAAGGTGTGGCACAAGATTCAGCAAGATATGAAGAAATGGGACACTTTGAATTTATCATTGATGGGAAGAATCGCGACTGTAAAAATGAATATCTTGCCGCGTTTGATGTTTCTATTTCAGACTATTCCAATACTAAAACAAAGGAAAGTACTGGATTCGTGGCAGAAAGAATTATCCAAATTTGTATGGGCAGGAAGAAAGCCAAGGATTAAAATGAAAATTTTATGTGATGCAAAAGAGAGAGGAGGCCTACAACTACCAAATCTAAGACTGTATTATGATGCCGTCTGTTTAACATGGTTGGAACAGTGGATTAATCTGGAGAACAAGAAGTTATTGGCCCTGGAAGGGCATGATAACAAATTCGGATGGCATGCATATTTATGGTATGGAAAAGTAAAAATGGATAAATTTTTTAAACACCACTTTGTAAGACAATCACTGTTTGAGACATGGATGAGATATAGAAAATTCTTCTCAGAAGAAAGACCACTCTGGATTGTACCAGCTGAAGTGATCAATCCATATTCAAGAAACCAAGGGCTAGACTGGCTACCTTATAAAAATCTTCTAAAATCTGAAGGGAAAAATTTTGTGTTAAAAGATAGATTTGATGTTGAATTTGAATATGATTGGTTGAAGTATAGACAAATTTATGATTTATTTAAAACCGATAAAAGAGAATATGGTTTTAGAGAAAAGAATATTGAAATTGAAACTGTATGGCTTGAGAAAGGAAAAAAAATGATTTCTAAACTGTATAAGGTTTTATTGAAATGGTATACTGAAGATGAAGTTGTAAAAGAGCAAATGATAAAATGGGCTGTAAATGTTAATACAGAGATATTAATGACATCTTGGGAATACTTGTGGAAAAAGTCAATGAAAATCTCAACTTGTGTAAATGTTAAAGAGAATTGTTATAAAATGATGTACAGATGGTATATGACGCCCAAAAAAATTGCTATTATAAATGAAAGTATGTCTAACAAATGTTGGAAATGTAAGAAACATGAAGGGTCTTTTTACCATATGTGGTGGACATGTGATAAAGCAGTAAAGTATTGGACAGAGATCCACAATGAGATACAAAAAATTTTGAATTGTACTTTTAAGAAAGACCCACAGATGTTATTGTTAGGTCTTAAAATGGAAGAAATAAATGTAGCCAAGAGAACACTATTATGGTACTTGACTACAGCAGCAAGACTGACTTTTGCTCAATGTTGGAAACAAGATAAAGTACCTGAAACATGGGAACGGATTAAAAAAACGCTGTTTTTGGCGGAAATGGACAAGTTAACAAGAAAGTTAAACAACGAAGAAGATGAAACTTTTTTTAAAGATTGGAAAGACTTTCAAAAATATTTGTTGAAAAATTGGGATATTAAAAGTGGTTTGATTAGCTTTGACAGTTATTAAGAAGAAATGGAAAGAGAATTAGACTTTTGTATTGTTACCGTTAGTAAGAGAAAATAAGTTTAGAAGCAATTGTAATGGAATAAGAGAGATATTAATGGGGTTGGAGCAGTGCTGGAAGCCTGATGTGGGGGGGAGAAAGGGAAAAAAGAAAAATGGGTATGTATTGGTATGCTTAAATTGTATGAACTTGTGATATATCCAATAAAAAGTATTTACAAAAAAAAAAAGAAAGAAAGATTTGAAAGGAAGAATCAGGAAGAGACAGTGAGGTCCCGTGAGCTCCCCGTCACTCTGGCTCCCCTCCGTCCCTCTCCCTTTGGAGCACCAGTGGGGCGGCTGCCTCCCCGTCCTTCCCAGCCACCACGTCAGCATCAGCCACAGCCCGCGCAGGGGGGGCATCGGGATAGGGGGCATCCCTGGTGTGATAGGGGTGCTGCCCCGCTGGCTACAGCCCCACTGCCAGTGACCCTCTGCCCACATGCCTGCCCGGCCTGCTGCCTGTGTGCCGTTCCCCCTGTCTTTGTGGCCCTCCTCCACCACCCGTGGCCCATGCCACATGGGACTGCCCAGCCTCAACCTGCTCGGTGCCACCGAAGAAAGGGCACATGGGACAGTTCATGGGCAGAAGAAGGTCACTTGGCCAGGAGGCCAGGTGGGAAAAGAGCTGCCATTTGGGGTGGATGGAGTGGAGAGGGCCCCAGGGGGCACCCTCTGTCCAGGGCCCAGCAAAACCTGGATCCAACCCTGGGGAAAGACCTCTCCTCCTGAGACTCTGAAGAGCTTTTGCCAGTCTGAGTAGCTAATACTGACCTTGATGGTCCAATGGTCTGGTTCAATATAAGGCAGTGTTCACCCTCTCTCTCCCTCTCTCCCTCTTCCCCCCTTCCTCTCTCCCTCTCTCTCCCCCCATCCCTCTCCCTCTCTTCCCCCCCTTTCCTTCCCTCCCTCTCCCTCTCTCTCCCCATCTCCCTCTTCTCCCCATCTCCCTCTCCTCCTCTCCCTCCCTCCTTTCTCTCCCCCTTTCCATCCCTCTATCTCCTTCCCTCTCCCTTTCCATTTCTCCCTTTCTTTCCCCCCTTTCCTTCCCTCCCTCTCTCCCTCTCTCTCTCCCTCTCTCTCTCCCCATCTCCCTCTCCTCCTCTCCCTCCCTCCCTCCTTTCTCTCCCCCTTTCCCTCCCTCTCTCTTCCTTCCCTCTCCCTTTCCCTTTCTCCCTTTCTTTCCCCCCTTTCCTTCCCTCCCTCTCTCCCTCTCTCTCTCCCCATCTCCCTCTCCTCCTCTCCCTCCCTTTCTCCTTTCTCTCCCTCTCTCCCCCCTTTCCCTCCCTCTCTCTCCCTCCCTCTCTCCCTCCCTCCCCCCTTCCCTCTCTCCCTCTCTTTCCCCCCTTTCCTTCCCTCCCTCCCTCTCACTCCTCATCTCCCTCTCTCCCCCTCTCCCCCTCACCCTCAGTAACTCTTACTCTGTATCTATTATATTTAATGGTTTTCAGTATGAATTTTTAATATCTCTATCATCTGTCTGTCTGTCTGTATATACATCTGCACATACTAGGGTTGCCAGACCCCCACCAGGGCTGGGGGAAAACCCACTTTTGCAGGGTACATCCCCACCGCCAGTCAGCTGGCCAGCAGGGGGAGATCCCAACCCCATCTGGCCCAAAAGGCACCATGATGACATCACCTGCAAGGGATATCATCCAATTGCCAATGATGTCACATGGCAACGCTCTAAGGGGTTTTGAAGGGGCAAAACTCTATGGTAAAATCGGCTACAAACCATAGAGTTTTGCCCAGAAACTAGAGTGTCCCCCCTTACATTGGCATCACAATGGAAAAGTGTGACAATAATGGGTGGAAAGGTAGCGCAGAAATGTTTTAAGTAAATAAATAAGTAACTCCATTGGGTATGCATAGCATCGACGAATGGTTTTGAAAGTTTCAGAAGTTAAGGCGAGGAAGACAGTGCAGATAAATAGCCGGCTAGCTAATATAAAACGCGAGTCGTTAGGAGGAATTCTGAGTCATACATTGATTAATGGAGACCATCTTTTTGTTCACTTGGAGTCTGGAGAAGGCAAGGTCTTAATTTCATTTTAATGAAATGCTACAGAGAGGCAGGCAATAATAAAATAGATAATTGGGAGGAGAATAATTAAAATCTTCTCTGCACCGGCATTCGCTTGGCCTAGGAGGCAGGGGAAGGGAATACGACTGTCAGTCAGTTGGTGAAGGTTGGGGGAACTCATTCCGAGATGTCAGGTTTCCCAAGGCAGGTCTGGGCTTTACGGAGAAGATTTCACAGGAGACGCTGTCAATCTCTTCGGAGCAAATGCAGATTTTCAAAAGACACATCAATCCGAAGTGACGCTTGGCAGTGATAAATGGAATAATGAATCTTGATTGCACCTATTTTCTTGACTTTGTAGGGCAAATCTCTCTTTAAATTACAGAGGGTCCTTGCTGTGCCAACTTCAAGGGGCTCATTTTGTTGCAGGTTGTAATATCTGGGACTTAAAAGCACGTTATCTCCTATTGAACCTCCTTTCATATGAGGACGGAGCTCAAGGGATGGCTCACAACTTTGATTTCTTTTTTCCTTTGAATCTGAGCTGGGATAAATCCACTGAGAAAAACTGATCAGTGGCTTGACTTCCTTCCCTCGACCAACATATGAGCTTTACTACTGCAGCATTCTCCTTCCTACTCCACTGGGAAACTTGGTTTCTGCTCATTTCGAGGATTGGCAAGCGTCTACCAACCCTTCTGAGTTTGAAGCAGTTTGCTCATCACCTATTGTAGTCGGCGTGAGTTTCCATGAAGTCTGGGAGCTCCATATGAAAATGCTTATCCTTGACTCTGACGAAGACCGGAAAAGTGACCTGGCCTGGGAGACACGTTAGTTGGTTGGAAAGTCCTATTGTCCCCACAGAAAGATATTGATATCCCTGCTGTGAAAACCATTGCTTGCCAGAAGCACAGAAAACACAAGTCACAAATCTTGGTGCCTGGATTATTCCTTGAGTTGTTTCATATGATGTGAAGCAACCTTGTTTGGCTTGTATTCTGTTCTGCATTTTGTTGAGGCCAGTCTGGTGTAGTGTTTAAGTGGGCAGACTCTAATCTGGGAGAACCGGGTTTGATTCCCCGCTCCGTCTCCACTTGCACCTGCTGGATGACCTTGGGCAAGCCATAGTTCTGATAAGAGCTGTCCTTGAAAAAGAGCAGTTTCTGTCAGAGCTCTCTCAGCCCCACCTACCTCACAGGGGTGTCTGTTGTGGGGAGGGGAAGGGAAAGGAGTTTGTGAGCCGCTCTGAGACTCCTTCGGGTAGTGAAGGGCGGGGTATAAATCCAATCTCTTCCTCTTCTAATCTGGGAGAACCGGGTTTGATTCCCCACTCCGCCTCCACTTGCACCTGCTGGATGACCTTGGGCAAGCCATAGTTCTGATAAGAGCTGTCCTTGAAAAAGAGCCTTTTCTCTCAGAGCTCTCTCAGCCCCACCTACCTCCCAGGGTGCCTATTGTGGGGAGGGGAAGGGAAAGGAGTTTGTGAGCCGCTCTGAGACTCCTTCGGGTAGTGAAGGGCAGGGTATAAATCCAATCTCTTCTTCTCTTCTTCTCTTCTCTTCCTTTGACATTTGACCTGGTACACACACATGTTCAAGATTTATTTCAGAAGGCATGTCGTAGACATACGTTCAAAGTTTCACTTTTATAAAGTTTCCTTTTATCAATATCGTATTTAACTTTAAAACAATGATCAGACAAATAAGCTTGCATAAGTCTTTAGATATAATTGTTAGAAACGGCTTTTTCACAGGGCACTTTGTTTTCTTGGAGCCTCCAGGCGGTGGACGGAGATCTCCTGGGATTACAACTGGTCTCCAGGAGACAGAGATGGGTTCCTCTAGAGACAACGGCCGCTTTGGAAAGTGGACTCCGTGGCTTTATACCCCATCGATGTCCCTCCCCTTCCCAAACCCCGCCCTCCTCAGGCTCCGCCCCCACATCTCCAGATATTTCCCGACCCAGAGTTGGCAACATAGCTAGGCAACTTTTTCAAACTCTGTGCAGGGAAAAAAATAAACTATTCTACCTGTGGAGGTGTTGGTATGATGGTGAAGGGAAAGGCCTCTGGGGGAACCAAAGTGTGAACCAAACTCTGATAGGTGATAATGCTCTGGACACGCAATCACATAGAAGAAGAAGCAGGGAAGAGATTGGATTTCTACCCCGCCCTTCACTACCCAAAGGTGTCTCAGAGCGGCTGACAAACTCCTTTCCCTTCCCTGTGAGGTAGGTGGGGCTGAGAGAGCTCTGGCAGGAACTGCTCTTTTTCAAGAACATGCCAGAACCATGGCTTGCCCAAGGTCATCCAGCAGGTGCAAGTGGAGGAGGAGCGGAGAATCAAACCCAGTTCTCCCAGATTAGAGTCCGCGCACTTCACCACTACACCAAACTGTCATCACATATACCCTGCTTGGCTTGACAAATAAACAGTACAAGGCTTTGCAATTTTAGCTGTGTGAAAGAGAAACAAACAGATGTTTCCCTCTGTCACCTTGCGTTATCAGCTTACCTCTGTACAAAATATTCCGCATTGTACAACAACAGGGAAACCTCAGGACACCGGACCACAATGCTCCGCTTCACGTCAAAACACGTTTTGATCAAAATGACTCTGTTTACTCAAGGGTGTATCCGATTGCCATATGCTTTGTTCAGTGAGACCCTCCTCCAATCTCCAGAGAGGTGGAAGCTCTCCTTTGCAATCATGAATATATATATTTTTTCCCTTTGCATTTACAAAAGCAAGCTCCATGTAAATTTGTGTCGACCCATATTGCTGGACCTTGTTCGCCTGTGTTAAATACTGGGGTCCACGGATGGGCAGACCCCAGGTCTAGTGACCAGCTCGGCTTTATTAGTGGTCCACGGATGGGGAGACCCCAGGTCTAGTGACCAGCTCGGCTTTATTAGTGGACCCAGGTAGGAGCCTGCCAAAGTAACGGGCTCCAGTTCCCAGGAGAAACATGACACCAGACACTGAAGGTCAAGCATAGATAACAGAAACAGAGGCTGAGTTCAGACTGGCAGTTTGAAGCGGGAGCCAGTCGTGGCAAAAAAGCCCGGGAACAAACTCTTCTGGGTTTTCCCAGTCACACAGGGCCGACTGATGTGGGAGCATACCGGGAGGAGGCGCATGGGAGCGTTCAGACTGCTGGCCCGGAGGCGCAGCTGTAAACGGCTTTTTCCTGGTAAATCGGCTGGACGCCTAGTGTGTATGAGCGCATGAGCACATATGCGCTCATGCGATCATACACGCATAGGCATCCACCCAATTTGGGGAGGCTCCTGTTGCGCCGGCACCACATTGGGCGGTAGAGCGGAGCACAGCCAATCATATCGCTGCTGCCTTAAGTGCAACGCGGAGTGCTCCCGGCTTTTGGGCTGAGCGTTCACACTTCCGGGAAGCGGAATGCAACGGGATAAAGGCACTCCCTGGGATTTGCTACCACTTTCAACTGGTATCTTTTAATCCCGGGAGCGAAGCGGAACAGCATGGGTTGACTACGGGTGGGGAACACCAGGCAGATGTGCCTGTGTGAACGCCCCCTTTAATCTTCTTGGGAAACGTGGCTGAAACGTGGCTGTAGCGGGGCAAACTGCCAGTCTGAACTCAGCCAGAGAAGACACAGAGGAAAGGAAACGAAAGATTCCAGAGCAGGCACCCCCTCCCATGGCAGCCAGGACTAGCCAGAGGCCGAGCTGACACCGCATGCCAAAAAGGGCCATTTCCAGGTTTGGGGAGCAGGGAGCAGAGAGTGCTCTGGGGCCCCCATGCCCACAACTAGGCAGGGGGGATGCAGCTAGGAATGCCACCACCCGTGGCCACCAGGAACACCAATGCTTCCTGGGATATCTGGATAATAATATAGCAGAGTTCTGCCCAATCACAGAAGCATGATTCGGAAGGCAGGAAATAAATCTCCCCAGAAGTACATTGCAAAAAAAAAAAGATAAACTTGCATTTCATCAACTAGGTCCAGTTTACATTCAGGTTGCAGTCAAAAGAAGTATTATCTATCCCACAAGGGATAGATAGGGACTCTCGGTCTGGGGCCAGTGATGCTCTGTATTCTTGGTGTTTGGGGGGGTCAACAGTGGGAGGGCTTCTAGTGTCCCAGCCCCACTGCTGGACCTCCTGGTGACACCTGGTATTTTTGGCCACTGTGCGACACAGTGTTGGACTGGATGGGCCATTGGCCTAGTCCAACATTGGCTTATCTGATGTCCTAAGAGTTGCCAGGTCCATCGGATGAGTAAGTGGAGGATGGGGGCACACTTATTGGGAGCGGGCAGGGAAGAAGCTGGAAATAAACACGACAGTGGAGACACTTAGGCGACGTCAGGGGCAACATGCCTACGTCACCTGGAAGTAATGTAGGCATGTTGGGAGTGGCATTCTGGTTTGTGGGCAAAACCTCTATGGTAGAATTTCAACCCGTTGGTTCTGGTCCCACCTTCCGGGGCAACAGGAAGCAACTCTGCACCATCCTCTATATGATAGCCCTTCAAGTACTTGAAGATGGTTATCCTATCACCTCCCGGTCATCTCCTCTCCAGGCTAAACCTACCCAGCTCCTTCAGCCTTTCCTCATAGGACTTGGTCTCCCGACCTCTCACCATCTTCGTTGCCCTCCTCTGGACACGTTCCAGCTTGTCTATATCCTTCTTAAAATTGTGGTGCCCAAAACTGAACACAATATCCTAGGGGAGGTCTAACCAGAGCAGAGTTGAGAAATATCATCACTTCACATGTTATGGACACTATAGTTCTGTTGATACAGCCCAAAATTGCATTTGCCTTTTTAGCTACCGCATCACACTGTTGACTCATGTTGATGTACGGTCTACTAAGACCCCTAGATCCTTTCCACACATACTACTGCCCAGACAATCCTCCCCCGTTCTATAATTATGCACTGAATTCTTCCTACCTAAATGCAGAACTTTACATTTATCCCCACTGAAATTCATTTTGTTTGTTTTAGCCCAGTTCTCCAGCTGGTCGAGATCATCCTGTATCCTGACTCTGTCTTCTACTGTATTTGTGACCCCTCCCAATTTAGTATCATCTGCAAATTTAATAAGCACTCCCTCTATCCCTTCATCCAGATCATTGATAAAAGGTGTTGAACAAAACAGGTCCCAGGACAGATCCTTGAGGCACTCCACTTCTCATTCCTCTCCAAGAGGATGAGGAATCCTTCACGAGCACTCTTCATAGTTTCTTTACACTAAGAAATCTGGACTTCTAATACTGTTCAAGAAAAATTAGAGTAATGATCCGAACCAGACGTTTCCATGTCTACTTTTGGCTCAGCAATTTCATTATACACCAACCCTACTTTTGTGATTAAACTGGGTTGGATCCTATCATCTTTCTCAGCTAAATGTAGAGCCTTCCTCCACTGGGAGAAGTTCTTCCTTCTGCAGAAGGGAAGATTCCTTGCTCCAGAAGAAGACTTGCTATTTAGCTGAGGGGAGTAGCAATATCTAATCCATTACGTCTGGATTGAAGTACTTCTGTAGAATGGGGTTATGTGCGCTACTCATGTACACGACGGCTCACATCTCTGCTCGTCTATCAGCTAGATTTGAGTTTTATCCAACTATTTGTTCCCCTGGACGATAGATAAATCCGTGCTTGCCATAGCAACCACCACATTAACAATTCTGTTTCTGAAACTGCAAAACAGTTTCTAAATGTGGCACATCAATATGTAAAGTGAGCTCTGCTAGGGAATTCTGGGGGGGCCATTGTTTCACTGCGGATTGAAGGCATGTCGGAAGAGGCCTCTTTTATGGCGTGAACAAAACCAAGGGCAACTGAGCAAGCATGATGTACGCATTGCCAAGCTCCATTCTTGTCTGTACCGCAGTTTTTAAAAGGCCCCAAATCAAGTGGGGAATCAATGGGCTGGTTTCGGAGAAGTGCACAGAAAATGAAAACAGCCATGGCCTCGATTTCTGCACACACTTGTACAAGAGCTTGTGTGAAAGTTCACACGGTACAATCCAAGGTAGTTTCTATAGTAGCTTCAACGCTTCTCAGTTGCGCATGGAAGTATGCAGGTTCTTTCATAAGGAGCACACACAAAAGTGAAAACATTTATGTAACAAGATAACACAAGACTAGCGAGGAATAACAAGGAACCCCTGTATCAGTAATAGCAAAATTACATCATGCAATCCACACATATGTAAGTTGTACAGAGGAAACAGAAGACAGAGGGATGAAGACTCCGCATTTCAATCTTCGTTTCGGTAGCTCTTCTTCAAGAACTTCATCATACTCCATGAAGCACTCCTATTGTACGGAGGCCTTCAAAGCAAAAATCCAATCCTTATATTAAAACAGTCAAAACCGGGCACCCGATCAGCAATAGAACGTTTTCTTATATAGTTATTTATACAGTGCTTGCTTGTTTCATGATTTCAGTGTACTGTGTTATCACATTTGTTCTTTCTTTCATAAGGAGAACATTCATTTTCCATCCATTCATTTACAAATCCCTTTCCCTTCCCCTCCCCACAACAGACACCCTGTGAGGTAGGTGGGGCTGAGAGAGAGATCTTTCCAGAACTGTCCTTGAGAGAACAGCTCTGACAGAACTATGTCTTGCCCAACGTCATCCAGCAGCTGCAAGTGAAGGAGTGGGGAATCAAACCCGGTTCTCCCAGATTAGAGTCCGTGCACTTAACCACTACACCAAACTGGATCTCGGTTAGAACATCTCCAGCTAAAACCGAAGATAAAAATAGCCACTCCCAAATCTCTCCCCCTTCCCAACCCTTAAACGATGCCTGCCACTCAAACCCTCTCAAGAGCCTTGGCAAAGAGGCAGACCTTCCAGAATCTTCTGAAGATGTCTGGGGAGCCCCTCCCACCTTTCCCAAGAGCCCGTTCCACAGAGGCAGAGTCACGGTGGAATAGGTCAAGGCTCTGGTCAAGATGTCATTCCAGAAAAACTTCAGGTTCCACCATGAAGGCGGAATCATTATCATTGCTTTTACTGGTTACCACAGGAGGGTGAAACATCTTAAAATACACAGTATATAAACCCTTCTTGGAACAAAACAGCCTTCCAAACCAAAGAAATGATTATCTCAGGGGGGAAGAGGAGTCCATTCAAATAAAACCCGTTCTTCATTCAGTCCATCCTCAAAAACATTGTTCACTGTCATTGTATATTCTGGGATGTTTCCCCGCTATTGATTTACACCTTTTCATTTCAGAGAACTCTTATCACCGGGTTCAAAAATGAGAAAATTTTGGCCAGCCGTTACGCGCTTCCTTCCTTTCCGAAACAAAGCAAAAGCGAAAAGTACCGATCCTGACCCTTGTTTTGCTTTGAAGAGCGCTAATCACACACTCCTTTCCTTTCCAGTGATTTGTGAATGAGAAGATCTGGGATGGAATTGGCAAAGCCGCTGTTCGGGAAGAGAGCGATCACTCATCCAGAAGGCAAAGAAAATGCATTCCCCCTTCCCCCATCTTTTGACCTGCTCCAAAAAAATTGCAGAATTTATTCCCCTGCATTCTGATGTTTGCATTTCCATCTCTTTTCTCCCCCCCCCCATTAAATTCATCTGGGAACAACTGGGACACGAACCGAAGGCAATATTTCCCTGATCCATTTGTACAAGTAATGCCGTAGAAGGTGGGTGTTTGAAACTTGAAATGATCGAAAACCCAATCCCTTCCCAGATTTTTGTTCTCCGTGTGTCTACTCCCAACAAGTATTAGTGCTTTTACAGCTTAAAAATAGTCACTGCAGAGATTACCATTCCTAAATATTTGTGATTTAGATGTTTTAAAACCTCCAAGGACCCATTACCAAAGACAGGCATAAATTTACTGTTCCACCAATACAGATTTTACAACCTGGAATGATGTTTCTACACTGAACTGAATTGTTCTTTATGGCTAGATATTTTGTTTCACTTCTTCTGCTATATATTCATAGTAACCAGAGTTTGATTAAAGCATATGAGGGATTTTCCTTCCGGATAATAATTTATCGAATTACAGATACTGGTGCAAAGCCAGTTCTCCGTATCTCTACACAAAATGCAAACTAACGATTAGGTCATAACTAAAACTTCTGCTTACACAGAATATCCCAGATACCCACCATACTCTTTCATTCTTGGACAGCAGAACAAATGTGCACGCATGTATTTTTGAAATGCTCTGTCAACGTGTACAGATGCCAATCAAATCCATTTACAATTGTATCACACCATTTCCTTTCACTGGAGAAGCTATTTTGAAATCCATTCTCTTGTCTCAGCTATTCCTGGGGATCCGAGTGTGTAATAATGTCTGCTTTTTTATTTACATGATTCAGGACTCTGAAAAGACAGAGCTCTGCTTTTCAGCTTATCACATTTATAGCGATTCTCATTCGCAATTTTTATCTACGTTCCACAGTCGTTTTCTTTTTTTTTTTTTCAGCTGCTGCAATTCTTACCTATCTAGCTATCATGACCACAAAAACGTCTTTGGACAGTGCTGGCTCTTCGGCTTGGAAACGGAGATCAGCACCGCCCTCTAGAGTCATATTTGACTGGCTTTTGAGCAAGGGAAACCTTTACCTTAAGAACATAAGAGAAGCCAATGTTGAATCAGGCCAATGGCCCATCCAGTCCAACACTCTGTCACACAGCGGCCAAAACATACCAGGGGCCATCAGGAGGTCCAGCAGTGGGGCCAGGACACTAGAAGCCCTCCCACTGCTGCCCCCTCCAGCACCAAGAATAGAGAGCATCACCTGCCCCAGACTGAGAGTTCCCATCTATACCCTGTGGCTAATAGCCACGGATGGCTTAAGACAATGTTCACGGCATTACGATTTCAGAACATGCCATCAGAACATGACTGGAAGATATCTAAAAAATTCCCCTAGAACAACGTATTTGTCTTTGTGGAACTTCTGCTGAAGATCTATTTCATTACGTAATGGTTTGTCCACAATATTTGGATCTTAGGAACAAACTTTTATCTCAAATACTTAATCAACTGCACAGTTCTTCTGACAAGTGACAAGCTAATTTTTCTGTTGTCAGAGGTGAATCCTTTGGTAACTTATAAGGTAGCTCTCTTTGCGTTAGCAGCCGGGAAAGCTAGGCCAAAGGTGGTTCTTAGTAACGCTGCTTAATGAGATGCAAGGCATTAACATTGTTACAATTGGAATAGGAATCTGTAAACGCTTATACCATTTCAACCTGAGGCATTTTAAGTATTGTAGATATTGTACAGATGAATTCAATTCTCACTGAATTTAATAACTAAATGTGTATTTTGAGATATTAGGAATCCAGTTTTATAAGGAATTCTGATGGCCAATGGCCACATACAATGAACTTCATGCTGGTATTCTAAGCTCAGTCAGGGTGAGCGAGCTCACAGTTTTTTTAGCCTCCGGCTCACCCATTTTTGTCTCGGCTCAGGAAGGAGGGCTCCAGAGAAAACTAATTTATGCAGGAGCCAAATGGCTCGCCCACAACTTTAATGCCAGGCGCTCCCAAGGTAGAATTTTTGCTCACAGGACTCCGCAGCTTAGAGGGAGCATTAACCTTAGATACAGATATAGATATATCCTTATTCTAATAGCCAAAATGTGCGGATACCTATTCCCACCAACAGGGGGCTCACTGTCCCCCAACAGCTTTTCCTGCATAGTCAGTAGACTTCCTGGGTTTGTAGAAAAATCCAAGAAGTGAAGAAATCCCTTCAGGAACTCTTGAATTCCCCAAAAAGCCGTTTGAAATGGCCTCTGCAGGGACCTAACTCCAGGCAGCAACGGTGAGAGATTAGAACGTGGGGGGGGGGGCTTCTAACTGGCTCTGTCGGTAAAGAGGGGTGGGGGAAGGGCCCTTTCCAGGCCTCTTTCGGCCTTGGAGGGAGGGAGGGAGGGAGGGAGGAAGCCTTGGGGCCAGGCCTCACAAGAGTTGCCAGGGTCAGGCTGGGGGATTTCTAGAGATTTTGTGGTGGACTCTAAGGAGGAGGGCTGGGTTTGGGAAGGGAGAGGGCCTCAGCTGGGTATAATGCCACAGAGTGCACCCTCCAAAGCAGCCATTTTCTGCAGGGAGACAGGCCTCTGCTGTCTAGAGTCCAGTTGTCATTCTGGGGGGTCTCCAGGGCCCATCTGGAGGTTGGCCACTCTAGGCCTGGCAGCAGTCTAGGGTTGCCAGGTCCCCCCTGATTTGTATGACTCACCTAGCCTCAACTGCTTGCTACCATTCATCAGCTGCCACCCTATGAAAGCCAGTGAGGTGCAGCAGTTAGAGCTTCAAAGTAGGCTCTGCAAGACCCAGGTTCAGATCCCCATCTTGCAGTGGAAGGTGACTGCGTGATTTTGGACCAGTCACATGTTTCAGCCTAACCAACCTCACAGGGTTGTTGTGCAGATAAAAAGGAGGAGGGAATAATGAAAGCTGCTTTGGCCCTCACTGTGGAGAAAGACTGTAATTTTCCTAGGTAGAGGCTGGGGGGTGGAGATGAAAAACAGGCGACAGAGAGGCAGATAAAGGTAGGTTGGCTGTTGGTTGGGAAGGAAATAGGGTTGCCAACTCCAGGTTGAGAAATCCCTGGACATTTGAGGGGTGAAGCCTGGAGAGGGTGGGATTTGAGGAGGGTGGGGGGCAGAAAAAGAGAGAAAGAGTGATGAAGTGGGGAGGCAGAAAAACAAAGAGAAAGATGACCGGTCAGAAAGAGAGAGGAAGTCACATGCATGGAGCAGAAATAGAGTAAGAAAAGGGGGGGCAGAGGGGAGAAATAAGTGTGAGAGAGGTAGGGAGTGAGCAGAGGAAGCAAAGGTGTGATGAATGAGATAACCATCCCGCAAGTTTCTTGCGGGTCTCCACTTGTAGGCATCTATATCTATAGATATGGATACAGATATAGATAGACATTAGATAGATAGACGATAGATTAGATAGACAGACAGACAGACAGATAGATAGATGGATAGATGATAGATAGATAGATAGATAGATAGATAGATAGATAGATAGATAGATAGATAGATAGATAGATAGATAGATAGATAGATAGATAGATAGATAGATAGATATACACAGTTTGGTGTACCAGTTTGTTGTAGTGGTTAAGAGTGGCGGACTCGAAATGGGTTTTATTCCCCACTCCTCCACATGAAGCCAGCTGGGTGACCTTGGGTCAGTCACAGTTCCATCAGAGCTTACTCAGCCCCCCCCACACACACACACACAGAGTGTCTGTCTATTGTGGGGAGAGGAAGGGAAGGTGATTGTTAGCCACTCTGAGACTCCTTCGGGTAGTGAAGGGCAGGGCATAAAAATGAACTCTTCTTCTACGAGTGGGACCCGCAATATTCTTCCCCCATCACTGCTGATTCCTCCCACTAATCTCTTCTTACGGCTCGGGGGTGGGAGATTCTCGGTGGAACCCCATATTCACCCCACCCCCCATCACCAAGCCCAGCATCCTCCTCCTCTGCCGGCCCGGCACAGCTGTTGGTGTCTCCTCCATTGCCACTGGGCCTGGCATGACCACCAGTGTCTGCTGTGGCCTAGCATGGCACAGCTGCTGGCCTCCTCCACCGTCACAGCCCTCCGTGGCTCTCAGCCTCCTCTGCCACCTGGTCCCATACTGCTGCTGGACTCCTCCCCCTCCTCCTCTGTAGCTCAGCTTGGTACAGCTGCCAGTGCCCTCCTCCTCCACCACCAGGTCTCATGTAGCTGCCAGCCTCCTCCCGTGCCATGGTCCAGCGCAGCTCTTGGACTCTTCTACCACCAGATCCTGGGTGGCTGCTGACCTCCTCCTCCTCTGCAGCTCAGCATGGCTGCCGGCCTCCTCTGCTGCTGCCACCACCTCCTCCACCACCGCCACTGCCGAGTTCCATTCAGCTGCCGGCCTCCTTCTCAGCTGCTGCTGCAGCCCTGCAGGCTCCATTCTGATCTGGTAAGAGCATTCTCTGTGCCTGTGTGGACAACAATTTTTTATTTGTGGGGGATTTAATTTGTTTTTAATTTTCTGATTTTTCTGCAAAGCAGGAGAGTGCCCCAAGCTGGCAGAAACTTCTGTTTCCATTCTGTGTGTCCCCAATCCATGGGTTTAGGTATCTGCAAATAGGGGGAGTACATGGGGGAAAGAGAGAAACAGAGACAGAGAGGCAGACAAACAGGCAGGCAGATGATAGATGATGATAATGATGATGATGATAGATAGATGATAGATAGATGATAGATAGATGATAGATAGATAGATAGATAGATAGATAGATAGATAGATGATAGATAGATAGATAGATAGATAGATAGATAGATAGATAGATAGATAGATAGATAGATAGATAGAAGATGATAGATGATAGATAGATAGATAGATAGATAGATAGATAGATAGATAGATAGATAGATAGATAGATAGATAGATAGATAGATAGATAGATAGGATAGATAGATAGATAGATAGATAGATAGATAGATAGATAGATAGATAGACAGACAGACAGACAGACAGACAGACAGAAGATGAGAGAGAAAGAAAACGAAGATAAAGAGAAAGAAGATAGTAGATAGATGAATAGATAGATAGATAGATAGATAGATAGATAGATAGATAGATAGACAGACAGACAGACAGACAGACAGATAGACAGACAGACAGACAGACAGATGCTAGATAGATGCTAGATAGACAGATAGACAGATAGACAGACAGACAGACAGACAGACAGATAGATAAGTGCGCAGACTCTAATCTGGGAGAACCGGGTTTGATTCCCCACTCCTCCACTTGCACCTGGCTGGATGACCTTGGGCAAGCTGTTAAGAACATAAGAACATAAGAGAAGCCAATGTTGAATCAGGCCAATGGCCCATCTAGTCCAACACTCTGTCACACAGCGGCCAAAATATACCAGGTGCCATCAGGAGGTCCAGCAGTGGGGCCAGGGCACCAGAAGCCCTCCCACTGCTGCCCCCTCCAGCACCAGAAATAGAGTGCATCACCTGCCCCAGACTGAGAGTTCTCATTCTATACCCTGTGGCTAATAGCCACTGGTGGACTTCTGCTCCATATGTTTATCTAATTTCCTCTTGAAACTGTCCATGCTTGCAGCTGCCACGACCTCCTGTGGCAGTGAATTCCATATGTTAATCACTCTTTGGGTGAAGAAGTATTTCCTTTTATCTGTTCTAACCCGACTGCTCAGCAATTTCATAGAGTGCCCACGAGTTCTTGTATTGTGAGAAAGGGAGAAAAGTACTTCTTTCTCAACCTGCTCAATCCCATTCATAATCTTATAAACCTCGATCATGTCACCCCTCAGCCGTCGTTTCTCCAAGCTAAAGAGCCCCAAGCATTTTAACCTTTCTTCATAGGGAAGGTGTTCCAACCCTTTTATCATTCTAGTTACCCTTCTCTGCACTTTTTCCAATGCTATAATATCCTTTTTGAGATGTGGTGACCAGAACTGTACACAGTATTCCAAATGAGGTCGCACCAATGATTTATACAGGGGCATGATGATACTGGCTGATTTGTTATCAATTCCCTTCCTAATAATCCCCAGCATAGCGTTGGCCTTCTTTATTGCAGCTACACATTGTGTAGACATTTTCAGCGAGTTATCCACTACGACTCCAAGATCTCTCTCTTGGTCAGTCTCTGCCAGATCAGACCCCATCAACGTGTATTTATATTTAGGATTTTTGGCTCCAATGTGCATCACTTTGCACTTGGCCACATTGAACCCCATTTGCCACGTTGACGCCCACTCACCCATCCTCAACAGATCCCTTTGGAGTGCCTCACAATCCTCCCTGGTTTTCACCACCCTGAACAACTTCGTGTCATCTGCAAATTTAGCCACATCACTGCTTACTCCCAATTCCAAATCATTAATAAACAAGTTAAAAAGCATGGGACCGAGTACTGATCCCTGTGGTACCCCACTGCTTACCACCCTCCACTGAGAAAGTTTCCCATTTATACTCACTCTCTGTTTCCTATTTATAAGCCAGTTTTTGATCCACAAGAGGACTTGTCCTTTTATCCCATGACTATTGAGCTTACTTAGGAGCCTTTGATGAGGAACTGTATCAAAAGCTTTCCGGAAGTCAAGGTAAATAATATCTATTGGGTCCCCCTTGTCCACATGTTTGTTCACTCCCTCAAAAAACACTAACAGGTTAGTGAGACAAGATCTTCCCTTACAGAACCCATGCTGAGTCTGCCTCAATAGTTTTTGTTCATCAATGTGCCTACTAATTCTTTCCTTAATAACAGTTTCCACCAACTTACCCGGTATCGATGTCAGACTGACTGGCCTGTAATTTCCTGGATCTCCCCTGGAGCCCTTTTTAAAGATGGGAGTGACATTAGCTACCTTCCAGTCATCAGGAATGGAGGCAGATTTTAAAGAAAGATTACATATTTTTGTCAGGAGATCCACAAGTTCACATTTGAGTTCTTTCAGAACTCTCGGATGAATGCCATCCGGGCCTGGTGATTTATTAGTTTTTAAATTGTCCATCAGTCGGAGGACTTCCTCTCTTGTCACCGCAATCTGATTCAGGTCTTTCAAACCCCCTCCCGAAATCAGTGCTTCTGGAGTGGGCAAACACTTCTCCACTTCCACAGTGAAGACAGAGGCAAAAAATGCATTCAGCTTCTCAGCCATTTCCCTATCATCCTTCACTACTCCTTTTACCCCTTGGTCATCCAAGGGCCCCACTGCCTCCCTGGCTAGCTTCCTACTTCTAATGTATTTGAAGAAAGTTTTATTGTTGGTCTTTATGTTTTTTGCGATATGCTCCTCATATTCCCTTTTTGCTTGCCTGATCACAGACTTGCATTTTATTTGCCATAGTCTGTGTTCCCTTTTATCAACCTTACTAAGACTAGCTTTCCACCGCTTAAAGGAATCCTTCTTACCTTTTACAGCTTCCATTACTTTATTTGTTAACCATGCAGGCTTTTTTCTATACCTATTTGTACCTTTCCTAACCTGCGGTATATATTTTTTCTGAGCTTCTAGGATTGTCTTTTTAAATAGTCTCCAAGCTTCCCCAATGGTTTTGACCTTCTCCACTCTTCCTTTCAATTTCTTCCTCACATGTCCCCTCATACCAGAGAAGTTACCCCTTTTAAAGTTAAAAGTGGTTGCGTCAGTCTTTTTGGGCAACTCCCTATCTGTACAAATGTTAAACTCAATGACATTATGGTCACTGTTCCCAAGTGGTGCAATCACTTTTACATCTCTCACCAGGTCTTGGGTGTTACTTAGGACCAAATCCAGGATCGCCTCTCCCCTGGTAGGATCTGTGACCATCTGTTCCACAGCACAGTCATTGAGAGTGTCTAAGAACGCAATCTCTTTTCCCGACTAGAACTCATATTGACCCAATCAATGTGTGGGTAGTTAAAGTCGCCTATTACAACACAGTTATTTCGTCTAGCCGCTATCTTTAATTCATTCATCATTTTATAATCCTCCTCTATCTTTTGATCTGGTGGGCGATAACAAACTCCCACTGTTAAGCCTCCTTTTGGACCCACTATTTCAACCCATAGCATTTCCAGAAGGGAATCCAATTCTCTTACCCTCTCAATCTTACTGGATGGTATACCCTCTCTGACATACAGAGCCACCCCACCTCCAACCCTTTCCCCCCTATCCTTCCGATATAATTTATAACCAGGAATCACCGTATCCCACTGATTTTCCTCATCCCACCAAGTTTCTGAAATACCCACAATGTCTATTTCCCCCCCAACACCAAGCATTCCAACTCCCCGATTTTACCTCGGAGACTTCTAGCATTTGTGTATAAACACTTATAGTTTCCCACGTTTGTTAAGCCCACAGCCTTCCTCTTGCTGCCTCGAGACCTTGCCAGGCAGTTCCTATCATTAGCCACAGTCTCAGTGGACAATTGTAATCCATTTCCTTGTACAAAAGTAATAGCTACCCCTTCATCTCTTTGAGATGAGCCATCCCGAACCAGAGACTTTTCATCTCCTGTCGGCTTTCCCCCATTATTCAGTTTAAAAACTGCTCTGCCACCTTTTTGATTTTGAGCGCCAGCAGCCTGGTTCCTTCTCGGGACAAGTGGAGACCGTCCCTTTTGTACAGCTCCCTCTTGTCCCAAAAAGCATCCCAGTGCCTAACAAACTTGAACCCTTCCCCCTACACCACCGTCTCATCCACGCATTGAGACTCCTGATCTGTGCCTGTCTCTCCGGCCCTGCGCGTGGAACAGGTAGCACTTCCGAGAAGGCTACCTTGGAGGTCCTGGCCTTGAGTTTCCTGCCCAGCAGCCTAAATTTCTCCTCCAGGACCTCACGACTGCATTTCCCCACATCGTTGGTGCCGACATGCACCACGACCACTGGCTCCTCCCCAGCACTATCTACCAGCCTATCTAAAACACACGTAATGTCCGCTACCTTCGCACCAGGCAGGCAAGTCACCATACGGTCAGTACGCGGGTTCGCCACCCAGCTGTCTACCTGCCTAAGGATCGAATCACCAACTACCAAGAGCCCCCCTCCCACCCTTCCCAGGGACGGTTCCTTGGTATGAAAGGATACCCGTTCACAAGCTGAAGAAGAGGTCCCTTCTGAGGGCACATTCCCCTTATCCTCAGCATGGTGCCCCTTTTCCCCTTGACCCTCATGCTCCCTGGCAGCAGCCGGGCTGCCAGATCCAGAGTGGGACATATCTAACAAGTCCCCGAGAGTCTTCCCCGTGCACCTAACTGACTGTCCCTGCTTCTCCAGGTCAGCCACCTTGGCCTCAAGGGAGCAAACTCGCTCCCTGAGAACCAGGAGCTCCTTGCACCGAGCACACACCCAAGACTTCTGACCAGTGGGCAGATAGTCATACATGTGACACTCCATGCAAAACACTGGATAGCCCCCAACCCCCTGCTGGCATTCTGGCTTCATAATTGTTTTTAAACAAATACTTTTCTATAACCCCCTTTTAAAACCCTTTGTATTTATATGGCTCCTGTTGTAGGAGTCTACTTACCTTACCTTACCAAGGAGCCAAGGTCCTGGCTTCCTGGCTCTTCCTGGGCTTCTTACAGAGCCCCTAGGCCAAGAGCCACAGGCAAAGAGCCTCGCCCTTTGCTCTCGCCCTTCGGCTCGTGCCAGAGGCTCGTGCCTCTTGCAAACTTCCTGCCTTAAATGGAATTGTCTCCCAGGAGAGGGTGTGGCCAGCAGCTACTCAAAATCACCCAAGGCACTTAATGACGGTCAAACAAAGCCCCTTTCACACTCCAACTCCAGCAGCCAGGAGTCTGCTATTCAATCTCACCCAAGCACTTAATTACAGGCAAACAATGACCCTTTCACACCCTAACTCCAGCAGTCAGGAGTCTGTTACAACTCACCCACACACTCCCAAATACAGTCCCTGATACAGTACCTTTTCAGCTAAAGCACCTCAGCTGAAAGTAAATAAATAAAAATACCACTCACCCCTCTGGCAGCTCAAACACCTTGCTCCTTCTCAGAGCTCAGCTGGGTCAGCTCTGTTGTTCTGACAAGAGCTGTCCTTGAAAAAGAGCGGTTTCTATCAGAGCTCTCTCAGCTCCGCCTACCTCACAGGGTGTCTGTTGTGGGGAGGGGGAAGGGAAAAGAGTTTGTCAGCTGCCCTGAGACTCCTTTGGGTAGTGAAGGGTGGGGTATAAATCCAATCTCTTCTTCTTCTTCTTCTCTCGGTAGATAGGTAGATAGATAGATAGATAGATAGATAGATAGATAGATAGATAGATAGATAGATAGATAATGATGATGATGATAGAGAGATAGAAGACAGAAAGACGATAGTAAGAAGATAGTAAGAAGATAGTAGATAGATGAATAGACAGACAGATTGATAGAGACAGACAGACAGATGATAGACCGAAGATAGACCGAAGATAGACCGAAGATAGATAGATAGATAGATAGATAGATAGATAGATAGATAGATAGATAGATGGATAGATAGATAGATAGATGATAGATAGATGATAGATAGATGATAGATAGATAGATAGATAGATAGATAGATAGATGATAGATAGACAGATAGATAGATAGATAGATAGATAGATAGATCGATGATAGATAGATAGATAGATAGATAGATAGATAGATAGATAGATGATAGATAGATAGATAGATAGATAGATAGATAGACAGATAGATAGACGATTGATAGACAGACAGACAATGATGATGATGATGATGATGATGATGATGATGATGATGATGATGATGATGATGACGACGACGACGATGAAGATAGATAGATAGATAGATAGATAGATAGATAGATAGATAGATAGATAGATAGATGATAGATAGATAGATAGATAGATAGATGGACGGACGGACGGACGGACGGACGGATGGATGGATTCAGGTGGGGTAGCCATGTTAGTCTGAAGCAACAAAGGCTGAGTCCAGGGGGGGCACCTTTAAGACCAGCAAAGTTTAATTCTCGGTATAAGCTTTCATGTGAAGAAGCGGGCATGCACACAAAAGCTTATACCCAGAATTAAACTTTGCTGGTCTTCAGGTGCCAGAGATAGACAGACAGATAGATGTTTTAAATAATCTTTGGCTGTGCCTTTTCAGTTATTAATTGATTTATCTTTGTTTTCCTACCATGTTTCAACAGTCTGGGGAACACGAGATCTCCCCTCCAACTCTTTTTGAGAAGCACGCTGACTAACGTTTGCTCATTTGGTTGGAAAATACATGTGCCCACTTCTCCAGAAAACCTGATGGAGGTGGATTATAAAATAAACCATGATAAAATAACAAAATATGGAAATTTTTCCAAAAAAACCCACCTCCAACTTGTAAGGAAAAACCCAACTGTAGCATAAAACTAGCATAAAACTTTTAGCTGCCTAAAGTAAATGTCATAAAATACTCCTTGGGCAGAATGTAAAAACAATTTCAAAACATGAACTCCCACATTACAAGTATGCGTAACAAGAGATTGTTTGGCTCAGCACCAAACCTCCTCCTCCTCCTCCTCCTCCTATTCCTCCTCTTCTGACCCTATGAATTAATGACCTCCAGAATGTCCTATTATTCACGTCTTGTAAACTGAGGGCCATGGCTTCTCCTGTTGACTCAGTCCGTCTCATGTTCAGCCTTCCTCTTTTCCTGGGGCCAACTTTTCCTAGCATTATTGGCTGAGTTCAGACTGCCGTTTGAAGTGGGAGCCACTTGTGGCAAAAAAGCCCCAGAACAAACTCTTCCGGGTTTTCCCGGTCACATGGAGCCGACTGATGCGGGAACATACCGGGAGGAGGCACACAGGAGCGTTCAGACTGCTGGCCCGGAGGCACGGGTAAACGTCTTTTTCCTGGTAAATCAGCTGGAATTGCTCATACACACATAGGCATCTGGCCGATTTGGGGAGGATCCCGTTGCGCTGGCACCGCATTGGGTGGTAGAGCAGAGCACAGCCAATTGTATCGCTGTTGCCTTATGCGCAATGCGGGTTGCTCCCGGCTTTTCGGCTGAGCATTCACACTTCCGGGAAGTGGAATGCAGCGGGATAAAGGCACTCTCCAGGATTTGCTACCACTTTCAAGAGGTATCTTTTAATCCCAGGAGCAAAGCAGAACAGCATGGGTTGACTATGGGTGGGGAACGCCAGGCAGATGTGCCTGTGTGAACGCCCCCTTTAATCCGCTTGGGAAACGTGGCTGAAACATGGCTGTAGCGGGGCAAACTGCCAGTCTGAACTCAGCCATTGTCTTTTCCAGTGAGTCTTGTCTTCTTATAGTGTGATCAAAGTAGAATAGCCTCAGTTTAGCCATTTTAGCTTCTAGGAGGAGATGAAGCTCAGTTTGATCTAGATACCATTTATTTGTTTTGAGTTGATGTACTTCATTCTAATCTACTTAACTTCTATTATATGAACTTCACGTAGGCCCCAGGGAGTACAAACAATCTTCAGGGAGGTTATTCACCCTTAGTGGTGGAAACCGGGATATTTCCTGTGACCAACTGCTGGGTTTGGTCAAGATTTATGGTCGCACCTCTGACCTTCTAAGGGTGCCAATTACAGCTTGGGAAGTTCCTGGAGATTTGGGGGTGGTGCCCAGGGAGGACAGACTTTGGAAGAGGGGAGTGACTTCCATTTCTCCTACACTTTATAGTATATCACAGAGCCCACCTTCCAAAGCAAAGATATTTCCTCCAGGGGAACTGATCTCTGTAGTCTGGAGTGTTGGAAATGTGTGAGATGCGAGGTCTAGATACCAGTCATTATAGGGTTAATCTGTTTTACCTCCTGTACCATTGTTTAGACTGGCCTGGAAGAAAACTTGGCTCAGAGCCAATGGGAAGATAGCCCGGGAAAATGTAAGTCTGTTTACTAGCAATCATTGGTTACTGTGTTATGGTGACTTCAGGTCAAGAAGAAAAAGAAGAAGAAACTCCATTGTTGCGTGACCATGTGTTCTGTGCTGTAAGGATGTAAAGATGTAGGTCTAGATACCTCTTTTGTTTTGTAGCTTTCCATGTGAGCCCTTCCTGTAGAAATAAAGCTTTTTACATAGAATGAAATGTCTCCTCTCCAGTGAAGCAAAGATCCATTGCAAACTCTGAGTATTTAAGTATTTTTGCCTATTTTCCCAACATGGAGATTGCATGTAATTCCAGGAGAATTTCGAGGCCCACCTTAAGGTTGGTAACCCCAGGTCTCGGATCGTATGAAATGAAAGCACAAGACCAAAGGAAAGCCTTTGTCCTCACACCCACTTACTTCCCTTTCCCCGCATCTTCCTGTTTCCCTTTCCTCGGGGACGAATAAAAAGACTTGCACAATATTCGCTTGATTGAAAGCTGAAAGCGAAGCAACCCCTGTGGATGAACCTTTAAGTCTTCCTTTTTCAGAACTCACTTTACCAGAGCTGGACTTTTGAGGCAGAAATCTACTAGCTGGCGTGACAATTGAGAGGAAATAGCTCAGCATGATTAGGAGAGCGTTTCGGGATTTAAAAAGGAACCTCTCAGAAAGTTCAGCTAGGGGGGAAAAACAAAAGAAATGGAAAAGATTGGCTCAGACACTGAACATCAAAATCCTTCCGCTGAGTCTCTGACCGAGTCTTCTGAGGCGTAGACTTTAAGTCTAGTTGCTGACAATGATTAAGAACATAAGAACATAAGAGAAAACAATGTTGAATCAGGCCAATGGCCCATCTAGTCCAACATTCTGACACACAGCGGCCAAAATATACCAGGTGCCATCAGGAGGTCCAGCAGTGGGGCCAGGACACCAGAAGCCCCCTCCCACTGCTGCCCCCTCCAGCACCAAGAATAGAGTGCATCACCTGCCCCAGACTGAGAATTCCCATCTATACCCTGTGGCTAATAGCCACTGATGGACCTGCTCCATATGTTTATCTAATTCCCTCTTGAAGCCGTCCATGCTTGTAGCTACCACCACCTCCTGTGGCAGTGAATTCCATATGTTAATCACTCTTTGGGTGAAGAAGGACTTCCTTTTATCCATTCTGACCCGACTGCTCTGCAATTTCATGGAGTGCCCACGAGTTCTTGCGTTGTGAGAAAGGGAGAAAAGTACTTCTTTCTCAACCTGCTCAATCCCATTCATAATCTTATAAACCTCGATCATGTCACCCCTCAGCCGTCGTTTCTCCAAGCTAAAGAGCCCCAAGCATTTTAACCTTTCTTCATAGGGAAGGCGTTCCAATCCTTTTATCATTGTAGTTGCCCTTCTCTGCACTTTTAATTATTAATTAATTATTATTAATTTGTTTTCTTTTTTAAAAAAAATCCCTGCTAGCTATTTCAGGAATTTCCCTGTGTTCAGAATATGCCTTTCCCAGGAAATATCAGTTGCTAGGAACCTCTGTTCTTGGTAAGTCGTTCCTGATCCAGAGTGGGTCTAAGTTCTCTCACATTTCAATTGCAAATCATAGCTTGTGATATCAGCAGGCCTCCGATCCCTGCCTTAAATTAACCCATTTCCCATTTCACGGGCAAAGAGGGCTACGGAACGCCCTGCTCTGACACACTGAGAGCTCAGCAGCTACTGCAACCTACAAGAACTCAGTACAAGGACTCGTGGGCACTCCATGAAATTGCTGAGCGGTCGGGTTAGAACGGATAAAAGGAAGTCCTTCTTCACCCAAAGAGTGATTAACACGTGGGATTCACTGCCGCAGGAGGTGGTGGCAGCTACAAGCATGGACGGCTTACAGAGGGAATTGGATAAGCATACAGAGCAGAAGTTCATCAGTGGCTATTAGCCACAAGGTATAGATAGGAACTCTCAGTCTGGGGCAGGTGATGCTCTGGTGCTGGGGGGGCAACCCCCTCACCTCTTTTAATAGTACTGGATCACTTATAGTGTTGGGGTTTTTTAAACAACAACTCCTGAACACCAGCCACTAATGGACCACTGCTCTGCTCCAGCCTCCATATGTTTGTCAAATTCCATCTGGAAGCTGTTCATGCCAGCCGCCGCCACCACCACCACCTCCTGTGGCAGTGAATTCCATGTGTTAATCACTGTTTGGGTGAAGAAGTGACTTCCTTTCATCTGTTCTAACTTCTAACCCAACTGCTCAGCCATTTCACCGAGTGCCCATGAGTTCTTGTATTGTGAGAAAGGGAGGAAAGTACCTCTTTCTCTACCTGCTCTATCCCATGCATAGCCTTGGAAACCTCTTATCATGTCACCCCTCAGCCGTCGTTTCTCCAAGCCAAGATCCCCAAGCGCCTTAACCTTTCTTCATAGGGAAAGTATCTTCCTCTTATCATTATAGTTGCCCTTTTCTGCATTTTTTTCAAGTGCTATAAATATTCTTTTCTAGGTGTGTGTGGTGTGAGTGGTCCAATGCGGTTGCACCATCAATTTATACAGGGCAGGGCCTGTATAAATGTTCTTCCTGTTGGTCTTTTGGGGTTTCTGTGTGGCACTGTGGCATGCTGGCACAGCCACAGTGCCACTTGTTCTGGAGTGTGCCACTTGTTCTCCTGGCAAACAAGCACCTCCCAAGACAGTTCACTTTCCCTGAGATTCTCTGGGAGAGTCTGACTGCTGGGTGGCTGCCTGCTTGCCTGCCTTAAGTGCTGCTGGCTGGGTTTCCCCATTGGAAACAAAGGAGGTAATGGGGGTAACCTGTTTGGGTGCCCGTAGAATTGGGCCCACTGATCCAATTGTTTTGGGACATGGGGGTTTATGTGGGGAGATGCTCCCAAAGCTACCCTGAAAATTTGGAGCCTCTTTCTCAAACCCCTTCCCCCCCAGAGCCACTAACAGCACCATGGGAAAAATGTAACTTTTATTCCCACCATAGAGAACAATGGAGGAGATGGGGCAACCTGTTTGGGGGCCTGTGGAATTGGACCCCTTGGTCCAATATTCGTGAAACTTGGTGGGTATCTTGGGGAGAGGCCCCCGCAGCTACTCTGTGAGTTTGGAATCTCTCCCTCAAACCCCTTCCCCTCCTTCGCCATTGACTTCAACAGCCCATAGGATATAATGGGGCTGAAATTGACATTTGGCTGGCGGAAAGACTCCCCAATTGGCTGGTACTGCCGATATTGACATGCAAGAGTCCTTAGGCCAGCTGAAATTGATTCTCCCAATTTGGCCGAATCTGAATTGGGCCGAATTTATTTTTTTTGCACACCCCTACTCCGGCCCTCCTCCAAGTGGCACAGCCCTTCAAAGACTTCAAGAGAGCCACCCTGTCCCCCCTCCACCTCCTCTTCTCCAGACTGAACATCCCCAAGAAGTCCCTCAGCCTTTCCTCACAGGACTTCTTGGTCTCCAGGCCCCCGGTCATCCTCATTGATCTCCTCTGCACCCGCTCTGTTCTGTCCACCTTTTAGAAGGGAGGCCTCCAGAACTGCACGTAATACTCCAAGTGCGGCCTGACCCAATGCAGTGTAAAGCAGGACTGTCCCATCTTGCAGTTTTCCTGAAAGCCAAAGTCGTGGGATCCATGTGCTGACCCATAGACACTTCCACACATGCTAAATAATACAGTTTCAAACCACATCAGCGACCATTTGCAAGTGGATCCTGCCATTTCACACAGTAAAATCCAGTTGCAAAGTGCATTAAAATTGCATTGGAAGTACATTGTTTAGTATGTGTGAAAGTGTGTCATGGTTTGGGAATGTGGAGGGATACTCTTCCTCTGCCTGCCCCTGAGCCTCACTGTTTCACTGTCTCTGTGTCATCGCTTGCTTGACCTTGTAGAAGTTCCAGCTGCAGAACTCCTGGGCTGGGAACCAACGGCTTTTAGTCTAGCTTGCTCGTTTTGCCCCCACGCGTGAACTATATTCATTGGCTTCAGCCTGTAAGGGGGGCATTTGACTTTAGTATAACCCAGGGAGCCCTATTGTTCCTGGGCATTCCTGACACGAGCAGTACACGCGTCTTTAGTTCTGATTCACCAATAAACAGTTTTCTTCTGACGAAGTCCCGTGTTGTGTGACCTGATTAACAAGCCTGACAGTAACTGCTTCTCACAGCCTCTTTGAAATTTCCCTTACCTTTTGTGAAGCTTCTCTCCGTAAGAAAGAGACATCAGTATTTTGCCAACATGAAACCTTCTGAACAAGTCCTTCTTAAAAGAAAGAGATTATACCACACAGCAGTAAAGCCCTACAGCAGAAGTATTTTTATTCTGGCAATGTAAGAGGTGTTTTTTTCTTTACTGCCACGCTAAAGAAGTATGGCACAGCTCTAGAAAATAGAGCAAGACGTTAATGGACAGCGAGCGGAGTGATAAAGCATTTGATCCCAAATCGAAAGGGAGGAGATTTCACGAGCAGCTTCCTTCAGCAGGAATATAAAAAGTGAGACTGTTTTGATTTGTCCGGTGATTCCTGATAGGCTAGGATCACGCCTCAGAACCAACACAGGAAGGCACTGCCCTCGCTATAATAGCCTGATCTGTTTCCCATTAATTAAATCATTTCTAAACTGCCTCATGAGTGGAACGTTCGTGAGCTTGGGGGGGAAAGAGAATAGGCCAAACTATTAAAAGCAGCTGCAATCAATCACAAAGCAATAAAACCTACCCAAGAGCAGGTAAGAAAGTAAAATAGTAAACAGCAGTGTTTAAAAATATTATAAAATGATTCAGTACCTCGGGAACAAATCAAACTGTTGCGTAGCAATAAAATCAGCCATTAAAAATGATAAAAATGTTTGCATCGCTAATGAGGCACAAACAGCCATAAAATAGATTCATCCGCCATAAAAATCAAAATGTCCAGCAGAATCATTAAAATGAGGAAGAGAAACAGCCACACATAAACTTACAGTGCAGTCCTGGGCAAAGTTAAAGGTCAAGGTTTCACTTGCTCGAAAGCTAGTTGAATCTGACTCTAGGGGACGGTGCTCATCTCCGTTTCCATGCCGAAGAACCGGCGCTGTCTGAAGATGTTTCCGTGGTCACGTGGCTGGCATGACTAAATGTCGTGGTGCACAGAACACTGTTACCTTCCCACTGAAGCAGTACCTATTTATCTACTTGCAATTTCTTGCTTTCAAATTGCTAGGTTGGTGGGAGCTCACTCCATCATGCGGCTCTCGGGTCTCGAACTGCCAGCCTTCCAGTCTGCAGCTCAGCGTCTTAACCTCTGAGCCACCGCAGTGTTACCCTCTCTAAATCCATTGACATCAACGAGTTGGAGTGACTCTGCATAAGACTGAACTATCAAATATTAAAAATAGAAAAAAATAGATTTTTTTTTTGCTCCATGCCTAAATCTTAGGAAAGAAGATAACAGGGACAGGATAGGAGGCAGAGTTACAGAGCGTGCATTCCACTGGTGGTTTGTTCTTATGGCCACTCATGACACTTCATTCAATGGTGGCACATTAGACATTGCAATTCCAAGCACAGCATTTAGGAAAATGCATGTAAAAGAAGTATATCCATGAATAACATGCCACTGTCGCCATTTATTTAGAGCTTTCCAGGGGTTTTTTGTAGAAAAAGCCCAGCAGGAACTCATTAGCATAATAGGCCACACCCCTGATAGCACTGCTCATTAGCATATCAGGCCATACCCCCATGTTACCAGAAGTGAGGTCAACCAGTCACACCCATCTTTTACTTCTTATTCTGTTTATCTTGTTTGTTGTCCAAACCCAGGGCTTTTTTGTAGCAGGAACTCCTTTACATGTTAGGCCACACACCCCTGAGGTAGCCAATCCTAATGCATTTCTGTTGTTGGGTGTGGCCTATTTAAACTGCCTTCCCTTGGCTTGCCCCCCCAGCCGAAAGTGATTCGGGGCCCCGAATTACCCCTGAATCCACTTGGATTGCCCAAATTGGCATTAGGGGGTGATTCGGGGGCTGAATCAGATTCGGCCCGATTCGGCCAAAACGAATCAGGCTGAATATTTTTTTTCTTGCACACCCCTACTGGCAACGGCTCTCTAGAATCTCAGACTGAGGTCTTTCCCATCACCTACTGCCTGGGCTTTCAGCTGGAGGCACTGGGGGATTGAACCTGGGACCTTCCGCATGCCAAGCAGAGAGTCTTCCACTGAGCCACACCTCCCAGTTCATTCATTCCAGCTGATACGACAAGTGAAAGAGGCAAGAACCATGTTTCCTGGCCCTTTGCTCCATGGAGGGAGATAAAAAATGTGACTTTGTCCCACCCCAAAGGGGCTCTGAAATATGAACAACTGCAGACAAAGAGTAGACCAAAGAGCTTTTCAGACAAGTGTTTCAACAACAGCACTATTCTCAAGACAAACGTTTACCCTGGAGAGCATTCAGTGGATGCTCAGACTTCCCTCGCCTGCAAAATGGATTCTGCTGCTCCGAATCTTACAGATACACACGATGTTTTTATTAGATTCCCCCCCCCCAACTCCCGTTATCTTTGAGCACTTTTTCAGCCTGATTGATGCCGCTGCCAAATCCTGAGAAAGAATGTCTCGACGTGCTAAGCGGGATTTTGAAGCTGAGGATGAACGCACAATGCAGAACCTCTCGTTTTATTTTTGCATAAATCCTAATTTCTGCCACTGTGCATGCCTACAAGCGGCATGACGGAGAGTTTACTTAGGTAATGAGAAAGCATGTGAGAAACCCTGGGAAGTGGCGGTGTCTTTGGTTTCTCATGCCGGAGATGTCAAGAAAGACGATATTTGTATTAATTCCAAAAAGGGGGGGGATAAGCTAGGAATAAAACGCTTTATCTTTTTTTTTCTGAGACAAAGAAGTTCAAACTTTTAATGTCCCCCCGCCCTTGCTGAAGTAATATTGCTTTTGCTGGAAGTGTAATTTGGTCGACACGTCAAGAAACATAATGTTTTATTGTTCTGTCACGCTTAGGATAAATCTTTTCTTGCCTAAGCCACTTCGACGTGTCACATTATCTTGAAGCATTTCAAAATAGAACGACGTGAAATGCTCCTATGGAGGTGTTTGGCTCCGGCAGAAAAAAGCATTCGGCGAATTCTCATCTCCATGGCTGTATGTTCAGTCACTGACTCTTCTAGGCTGGATTTATGTCAGCGGGATCAAAAGGAATTGAGGCTGAAATGTTCGGCAGGTTCTTAAATATGGCGGAGTTGTCCTCAGTTTCTACCCAATGAAGCTCTCAGCAGGTCATGGTGTACCTGTCTGCCCAGCAAGGGGGTATGTAGACTGGGCACTTGCATCGTCAAGAAAAAGGAGAGGTAATTCATCTTAAAGCTAGCATGGTTAGTGTTAGATTTACTGGTCTGGTAAGCCAGGAACCTGTACCAATTTAGCAGAGTGCACAAACAGGCCATACACCACAGCAGCTTCTTCATTCTGCACGTGCTAGCAAAGTTACAGAGTTACACAGAGCCACTTTTTAGTTTCAGAACTAATACAGTTATTTAGTGAACTCCATTCTAGGTAGGATAGATGAGAGATACGGATAGAATCTATTCTGACTACCCAGGTGGATGCAGATGGAGGTTGCATCCATGGTAGAAAGACGGAGAGCAAACATGCTCCTCCTTTGTGTGAGTGAGCGAGAAAAGTGTGACTGGAAGGAAGGAATCAGTTCCCTGAGAGTATAAGTTTACACATCATAGGAACGGAGGGAGAAGAGTAAACAGGAAGGAAACTCAGTTTCCTGTCTATCTATCTGACTCACTTGTAACCCCCTTCTGGAGGCTGAGACTAAGGAACAGTGTGTCGTGCTTCTCTTCCAACACATAAGACATAAAAACATAAGAAAAGTCAATATTGGATCAGGCCAATGGTTCATCCAGTCCAACACTCTGTGTCACACAGAGGCCAAAAAGACCAGGGGCCACCAGGAGGTCCAGCAATGGGGCCAGGACACTAGAAGCCCTTCCACTGTTGACCCCCCTTCAAGCACCAAGAATAGAGTGCATCACCTGCCCCAGACTGAGAGTCCCTATCTATACCTTTTGGCCAATAACCACTGATGGACCTCTGCTCCAGATGTTTGTCCAATTGCCTCTTGAAGCCATCCGTGCTTCAGTTCCAACACAAGTGATGTTCTGGATCATGCATACATCTCAATAAACATCACTGCCAAAGAGAGTGTTGTTGAGAGGAACTTGACTGGGAGTTTGACAGTAGGTCTAGTTTGCCTCTCCCCTACCCTGCACTGATATCCAAGGGAACGAGTGGCATGAAGTCAGAGTAATTGAGCAGTAAATGGGCTGCCTGGGGAGGTGGTGAGCTCCCCTCCCTGGCAGTCTTCAAGCAGCGGCTGGACAAACACTTGTGAGGGACGCTCTAGGCTGATCCTGCACTGAGCAGGGCGTTGGACTAGATGTCCTCTAGGGCCCCTTCCAACCCTTACAATTCTATCATTCGAAGATTCCTCGACCCAAAACTACACTTGGAGAGAAGGATCTTTTGTGTTTCTTAAAGCTGGCTAAGGGAAACAAGTCAGCCCCCAGTACATCTGCTCGAAGGGGGACCCATATCTTACCCATCTCTACATTTACACAAAGACAGACGTCCTGACTTTGTCAAGAACCGGAGAGTATACCTTTGAGAATCAGACATCTGCTCAAAAAACCGGGTTTCCAAACAGGGGCTGAAAAGAGAAAGGAGGTGTTATAGCTTTGCCGTGAACGGAGAAGAGCTGATTTTTGTTTTCGGGGAAGCTCGACTGGTGACAACATTGTCTCGATTCCCCCCTCCCCTCCCCTCCCCCCGGAAATAAAACCAGCAGGCTCGGTTCTGTCTTGGACAGCTCTAATGAAAAACCAGCCGACCACCTTCATAATGGCCTGCGAGACGTCTCTTGACATTGATCAGTGCTCCCATGTCTTCCTGGCGCTCCCTTCCCATCTTTTCGCCTCAGAGGTAGCTCTGATATACAGATGGCCTCTGCTAAATGGAGCACGTGGGAAGACGGCGAGAGTGCTGGTGGCAGACGTCCCGGCGCTGAGATCGACAGACTGGAGTCTTGTGACATTGCTGAGCAGGAAGGAAGCAGAGCAGGTGGTCTTCGCTGCCACCAGGGCCTCGGTAAGGATGGTCCTGCTAGCATTTGCATTTCCCACCGGCGCTTCGGGGGTGGAATGTATTGACCTTGTATCCGTCTTCTCTGATATGGTTGGAGGTAGCTATGGGGAATACGCAGGCAATTATGCTCAGTCAGTGGACCTGAGTAACTCGGAGAGGGTTCCTTGACAACCGAGACGAGTGTTTCCTTTGGAGAACGGCGGTTAAGGAGGCAGGCCAGAGTTCGGTTAGGTCAGGGCTCTCGGAACTGCATCTAAATTAGAAGTGGCAGCCCAGAAGAACAAAAGGGCACGGGCAACTTGGCTGAGCATAAAATAGGGGGTGGGAGATAGGGTTGCCAGATCCAGGTGGGAAACTCCTGGAGATGTGGGGGTGGAGCCTGGGGAAGACAGGGACCTCAGTGGGGCACGGTGCCACAAAGTCCCCCCTCCAAAGCATCCATTTTCTCCAGGGGAGCTGATCTTTGTAGCCTGGAGAGGCGCTATAATTCCGGGGGATCCCCAGGTCCCACCTGGCTGTTGGCGTCCCTAGCATAACATGAGCATGCCCCATACAGTTTGCTAAATCACTTGAGATGCGATCGTAACCAATGGGTCCTCTTCTTTTGTTTTCTTTGGGTGATTCCTTTACAATACTTATTTTTATTTATTTATTTATTTATAATTCAATTTATATCCCGCCCTCCCCAAATGGGCTCAGAGCAGCTAACACTTTAGGCACCAGGCCATGATTAAAACAACTAACAATTAGGGCACAAGCCATGATTAAAACAACTAACAATTAGGGCACAAGCCATGATTAAAACACAAGTTAAGAACAATCCCATTCGGCACTGAAGTTCCGGGGCTCTAGATGTTACTACTGTCCTCAGTTCCAAGGTGGGTTCTAAGAATTTAAACCCAGAACTGTTCCATAGCGGTGCTCCATCCAGTCTTCATCCCAGGGCCGATGGTTCCCAACCAATGGTGGCAATGTGGTACAATAGTGGCGGCAGCTCCTACTGAAAAGCCTGGCGGAAGAGCTCCGTCTTGCAGGCCCTGCGGAACTCCACAAGGTCCCACAGGGCCCGGATCGCTTCCAGGAGCTCATTCCAAAGGTCATCCCCTAGTAGAACAGCACCCTCCCTACAATGCATTTACACTGTCCTCCATGCGTTTCAGCCAGCATTTCCAGGCGTATTCCCTTCGCGAGAAAGCAGAATTGAGATCGGTCTTACGGTTCCAGCGATTCTGAACCTGGCTCCAAATTTTGGCAGCCACTGAGAGTGGCCAGTCTCCAGGTGGGGCCCGGAATTGCAACAGCTCTCCAGATGACAGAGATTAGTTTCCTCGGATAAAATGGCTGCTTTGCCCCTCCCGTCCACACACCCTGCCCTCCCATAGAGTTTCCAGCCTCTGAGCAGTGTTCCCTCTAAGCTAGCATGAGCCAGCTCAGTTTTTTAGCCTCCGGCTCACACATTTTTGTCTTAGCTGAGGAAGGAGGGCTCCAGTGCAAACCAGTTTCTGCAGCGGCCAAATCGCTCGCTCACAACCAGTGTTCCCTCTGAGCTGAGTTAGCATGAGCTAGCTCAGTTTTTTAGCCTCCGGCTCACACAGTTTTGTCTCAGCTCAGGGAGGGTGGCTCCAGAGCAAATTAATTTATGCCATAGCCAAATCGCTCGCTCGCAAAGTAGAATTTTTGCTCACAAGACTCCACAGCATAGAGGGAGCACTGCTCACAACTTTAACGTCAGTAGCTCACAAGGTAGAATTACTACCTTTGATGGAAGTGACACACATCCTGACTAATGGAATCTTTGACGTCAGAATAATCTGAAGAATTGATACGGCTACTATTTAGGGCCTACTATTGATGGCCTAGGAGTTGCGGTGGCTCAAGTGGTTAAGACACTGAACTGCAGGCTGCGGAAGGTCGGTAGTTCAGCAGTTCGAGAACAGAGAGTGCCACATGACAGGATGAGCTCCCATCTGTAGTTCCAGCTCCTGCCAACCTAGCAGTTCGAAAGCGAGAAATTGCAAGTAGATAAATAGGTACCACTTCGGTGGGAAGGTAACAGCGTTCCATGCGCCTTGGTGTTTAGTCATGCCAGCCACATGACCACGGAAACTTCTTCAGACAGCGCTGGCTCTTCGGCTTTGAAACAGAGATGAGCACCGCAACCCTAGAGTCGGATTCGACTGGCTTTCGAGCAAGGGAACCTTTATCTTTACCTTTATTGATGGCCTACAATACAAACTTGTAGCAATTGCAAAAACATACAAGAAAAGAACATCTGGTCATGTATTTAAGTGTGTGTGTGTGTGTACATATATATATATAAATTTCTTGTGTGTACATTTCTGGATGTTTCTCATTGACCACTGAGGAAGGCCTGAAGGGACCAAAACCGGTATGGTCCTTAGGTCAAAACATATTTACTCATCAATTGTATTTGTATAATAACCAACTTGATTGTATAAGCCTTTTAAGCCTGATACTTAGACTATTTCTTTTAACCGCAGTATGGTTTAGCTATGTGTACACCCTAATAAACATTTTGTATTTTTGCATAATATAGTTTGTAGCTTGACCCTCTTAGTTCACACATTTTTGTCTCAGCTCAGGAAGGAGGGCTCCAGAGCAAATTAAGTTATGCGGTAGCCAAATCGCTCGCTCACAACTTTAATGTCGCGTAGCTCACAAAGTAGAATTTTTGCTCTCGGGACTCCACAGCTTAGAGGGGGCACTGCCTCCACATGGAACCACGAGACAAGCCACATGACAACCGATTTCCAGATGACAGAGATCAGTTCCCCTGGAGGAAATGGCAGCCTTGGAGGATGGATTCTATGGCATTGTCCCTTGCTGAGGCCTCTCCCCTCTCGAAACCCCACGGTCTCCTGGTTCCGCCCCCCAAATCTACCCACAATTGTCTGTAGGATCCAACCCAGACCAATGGAGGATCCAACCCAGACCAATGGAGGATCCAATTGTCTGTAGGATCCAACCCAGACCAATGGAGGATCCAATTGTCTGTAGGATCCAACCCAGACCAACCCAGACCTAGCCACATGCTTCGAAAGGACCTGGCAGGGGCAGAGAAGCGGAAGAGCCACCAGTCCAAAACCCACAACCAGGGCTCTTTTTGTAGTCGGAACTCCTTTGCATATTAGGCCAGGAACACCCCTGATGTATCCAACCCCCCAAGAACTTACAGAGCTCTTCTTACAGGGGATACTGTAAGCTCTTGGAGGATTGGCTACATCAGGGGTGTGTTGCCTAAGAGGCAAAGGAGTTCCTGCTACAAAAAGAACCCTGCCCCACAATGGTCCCAGTCCAGCCACAGTTTATCATTTTCAAGTCCCGATAGCATTGGTGAGCACGACTGACAGCTCTGGACTGGGAAATACCTGGAGATTTTGGGGGGGGGGCTGAGAAGGGCTTGGGGAAGGGAGGGGATTCAAGGGAATAGAACACCCGGCCTGCAGCCAGGATTTTGTGGCTTGTGGGGCAAAACATTTTTCTTGTGGGGCTGGTGGAGGTACCATTATTTTGCCATAACGAAAGGGGTCGCATGTGACCCTCTCACTCCCTCCCGCAAGATTTCAAGGGCCCTTCAGCAGATCGGTGGGGACCACATGGCCCACTGATCAGCCGGAGGGCCCTTTAAATCTTGCAGGAGGGGAGGGAGAGAGGCGTGCACTGCCACCACCCCGTTTCTTCTCTAAAGCATTTAAAGGATCCCTTTATATGCTTTTGGGGGAAAAGTGGGGCGGGGGGAGGCTTTAAGAAGCGGGGGCCCTTTAAGGAAGGGGGCTGGCTCTTTAAAGAAGGGGGTAGAGGCCCTTACGGCCCGGCAGTCCACCTTCCAAAGCGTCCGTTTTCTCCAGGGGGACTGATCTCTGTCGCCTGGTGGTCAGTGGCAATCCCAGGTATCTCCAGCCACCACCTGGAGGTTGGCAAGCCTTTTGGAGGGGGGCCTTTTTGTTCATGTGCTTAACTTCCCCTTTTAAATCAATGGGATTTGGAAACATGCACCTTTGGCCAGAACCCATCTGATGCATTGTTTTCCGAAGATGTACTCTCTGCCTTCTGGATTTTCTATTAATGTTAAACAGAAGCCGATGCTGTCGGAGAGGAGGGGGCCGGTCAGGTATTTTTAGTACCGTCGGCATCTTTTGCAGTTGGGTGCCTCCCCGGACAGATGGTTTTTTGTTCCCCCCACACACACACAGCACATTGTCAAATGTTTGTTCAGCCAAGATGAGTTCTGTTCCAGCTCCTTTCCCACCTTCTGCCGAAATATCTTTTCACATGCCAAACATTTAATAAAATGATGATTGTGCTGGGTAGCAGTTTGAAAACTTTTCTCTACAGAGGGCTTCCTCCTCCGATGCGTTAAGGAGGCTTATTGCACTCTTGCGAAGGTCAAGACAACTTTGGGCGATTCTGCATTGGCCTTTTCCTGCCGTTGTTTTAGCAAATCCACGTTGGAAGAGAAATTCCCCTCTGCATTGCATGCCGCTTTCGCTTTCCTTGACCATCGGGTTTTAGAATACCTTCTGCATAGATTTATGCAGGGCTTTTTTTGTAGAAAAAGCCCAGCAGGAACTCATTAGCATAATAGGCCACACCCAACAGCAGAAACTCATTAGCATATTAGGCTACACCCTGACAGTGCAGCTCATTAGCATATTAGGCCACACCCCCATGTTACCAGAAGTGTGGTCATCCAGCCACAACCACCTTTTGCTTCTTATTCTGTTTACCTTGTTTGTTGTCAAAATCCAGGGCTTTTTTTTGTAGCAGGAACGCCTTTGCCTGTTAGGCCACACAGCCCTGATGTAGCCAATCCTAATGAGTTCCTGCTATTGGGTGTGGCCTTTATGCTAATGAGTTCCTGCTGAGCGTGGCCAACTTGGGTGCCTGACGGAACGCCGTTCCTGTGCATTCTGCCCCAAAATAGCCCTGGATTTATGGCAGTTCAGGGGTGACTTTGCAGTCAGTATGGCGTTGGCCCGGGGGTATTTGAATGCAGTTTTGAGCTCCACCTTTTCCTCAGGGTTGAGAAAATATGCAGTGAATGCCAGATGCAGAACCAGCTTTTAATTTCAGAATCCCACCCCCCACATACACGCCGATCCGGAATTAATTTACTCCTAAAGTAGTTCCATTGATTCCAATGTGATATGCACTTACACGCCCCAGGGATATGCTGATTGCCACTTTGGGGTCCAGAAGCTTGGGGCCAGCTTTACACTTGTGCAAGAGGAGGTGACCTGCCTCAGACTCCCGGGCACCTTGAAAGGGCACCAAACTGCCAACCGTTTTGCTGTATAGTTTATTTATCGTCTCATATTGAACTTGATCTGTAGTACAACAGTAGTCCAGTAGAACGGGGCTACCCTCTGAGAATATCTAACATGCGGTAACAGATTTATAAGAATATTTTTACCATCCAAGGGTGAACCATCTTGGATTCCCCCACCCCACCCCCTTTGGCCATCCAAACCTCTCTGGCCTTCTATCTATGCCACTGACATTTGTGTGTCTGCCCCCCACACTGTCCCCCAACCTGTAGAAAAAGAGAAGAAAATTCCTCACCGTTTCCTGAGCCGTTAATCTGGTCTCCGCTTCGGACTCTTTCCCCCAGTTGTATCATAGTGTCCTACAGTTTATGATTCAATAAACTATAATATCGATTTTCCTGTCAGTTGGCTCTTCGACCCAGACTGGGCTCCCAACTGACGGGGCAGGCGTGGTTCTGAGCCGACCTCACAGGGGTTCTGGATTTCTTCACTGGGGAAGAATCCGTCCCTGCTGGCATTGCTTTGGTAACCAAACAGGAAGGAAACTTCAGTCCCTAACACTTGAAGGGAATCCAAGTGGTGCTCATCCGTTGCAAGAGAAACAAAGTGAGCAAGGATGAAAGAAACTGGGGGAAATAAGTGGTTAATCCTCTTTCCCTACCACTTACAGACCCTAAATCAGAGGTGTCAAACAAGCCGACCAGAGGCTGGATCAGGCCCCCGGAGGGCTTCCATCAGGCCCGCAGTGGGACTGGCCATCTCCTGCTTCCAGTTCTGCTGCTGCTGCTGCATTGTAGCTTACTTCACCAGATCCTCTCAGTCGCTCAGCCATTTCGTGTTTTCCCCTGGGTCCTAGACTCTGAGCATGAGATTTCTGTGGTGAATGTCAACAAATCAAAAGTAGGTTTGCAGCTTACAGAGACACACCTGAACAGCCCACTCAAGATTGCCAACAGCACAGACATTTTGATGCAGTAATTCAGAGCAAAGAGGTGTCAGTTATCAGACACTGTTAAATAAACAAAATATTGCAAGGTTGCTGATGTTTTAAGCATGTTTTTTATTTTAAGTAAAAAAAAACCTTTGTGTCCTTTACAGGGCTTTTTTTGTCAGCAGAACCATTAGCATAACAGGCCACACGAACAGCGGAACTCATTAGCATATTAGGCCACACCCCCGATTGCATATCTCATTAGCCTATTAGGCCACACCCCCATGTTACCAGAAGTGTGGTCATCCAGCCACACCCACCTTTTGCTTCTTATTCTGTTCACCTTGTTTGTTGTCAAAACCCAGGGATTTTTTTGGAGCAGGAACTCTTTTGCCTGTTAAGCCACACACCCCTCATGTAGCCAATCCTGATGAGTTTCTGCTGCTGGGTGTGGCCTGTTATGCTAATGAGTTCCTGCTGGGCGTGGCCAACTCAGGAGCCAGCCGGAACTCCGTTCCTGTGCGTTCCTGCCCAAAAGTAGCCCTGGTGGTTTATAAGGTTTGTATCTCCGCTACCTGGCATTACATTTTATGACACACATAGTCCAGCCTGACAAAGTCCAATTTATGTCAGATCCAGCCCTCGTGAGTTCGACACCCCTATCCTAAGTGATGACAAAATAGGATAGCCTACGCACATTAACTACGGGACAATTCTATGAATAAAGTGTGAGTCCAGTAGCACCTTTCAGACCAACAGAGTTTTATTCTAGGAGCAACCCTACCAGGCCCGTAGCCAGAATTATTATTTATTTTTTGTTCGGGGGGGCATTTAAATTTTTAAGGGGGCAATTGCAATTAGTTAATCTGAATCTCTGTCTTTAAAGGAGGAGGCTCCAAGCCTGTTTCTAGCCCCTCCTTTCAAGGCTTTTTTGTGGGGCAGGGCTTTTAATGAAGGGGGCGAGGCCCCAAAATGCCCCCACTGTGACTACAGGCCAGGACCCTATGTTTACTTAGAAGTAAGTTCCATGGCATTCAATGGGGTTAATGCCTGAGACTTAGGGAGTGGGGTTGCCAGCCTCCAGGTGGGGCCTGGAAATCTCAGCAGTATTACAATTGATCTCAGTTCCCCTGGAGAAAATGGCTGCTTTGGAGGGAGGAGTCTATGGCATGATGCCCTGATGAGGTCCCTCCCCTCCCCTATCAAACCCCACCCTCACCATCTCCACCCCCCAGAACTCCAGGGATTTCCCAACCCAGAAGTCGCAACCCTCTTAAGGAGTATGGCTTCATCCTTGACAATAACTTCTGTGGGTTTACGCTCACTAGCCCACCTGATTGTTGCCTCTGTGTGATTTCTGCCGTGCTTCTAATCTCCTTGGGGCCTGTTTTATGGCTCTAAGCAGTCCTTGTTACCTTATATATCCATAAACAAAACATTATTACAAACAGCTTCCTTCTCCCCAGGAAAAAAAAATATTTTAACAGCCTGTTTGGTGTAGTGGTTCAGTGCGTGAACTCTAATCTGGGAGAACCGCGTTTGATTCCCCACTCCTCCTCCACTTGCACCTGCTGGATGACCTTGGGCAAGCCGTAGTTCATGATAAGAGCTGTTCTCTGCAAAAGATCCGTTTCCGTCAGAGCTCTCTCAGCCCCACCTACCTCACAGGGTGTCTGTTGTGGGGAGGGGAAGGGAAAGGAGTTTGTAAACCGCTCTGAGACACCTTCAGGTAGTGAAGGGCAGGGTATAAATCCAATCTCCTCTTCTTCTTCTTCTTCTTCTTCTTCTTCTTCTTCTTCTTCTTCTTCTTCTTCTTCTTCTTCTTCTTCGTTCTTCTTCGTCTTCTTCTTCTTCCCTGATCAACACTCCCCCTGAGCTGTGGAGTCTTGTGAACAGAAATTCTACTCTGTGAGGACTGGCATTAAAGTTGTGAGCAAGTGATTTGGCTCCTGCATAAATTAGTTTGTTCTGGAGCCCTCCTTCCTGAGCTGAGACAAAAATCTGTGAGCTGGAGGTTAGAAAACAGTGAGCTAGCTCACACTAACTCAGCTTTGAGGGAACACTGGCCCTGATAATTTCTTCTTGGGGAATGGGTAAGGCTGCCAACTCTGTGTCGGAAAATGCCTGGAGAATTGGGGTTGGAGCCTGGGGAGGTCAAGGTTTGGGAGGGGCTGGATCTTATAGGGATATAATGCCATAGGACAAATTTAGAGTCCAGTGGGGCACCTTTAAGACCGACAGAGTTTTATTCAAGGTATGAGCTTCCGTGTGCGTGCAAATTTTTTCAGATACATCGGAATGGTAGGTGAAGTTCGAACTTAGAGACGGAGGCTGAACAGCTAATTAACCTGCAACATGACGAAGATGTGCAAAGGACAAACGGAAGAACAAGCTACGGTTATACGGTCAACAGTTGTAAAGCAATAAATATGTCGAAATAGCAGATAAATGTGTAAAGGCGTCTTTTCTAATTGTGGGAAGCGAACTGATACTCCGCATTCCACCTTCCAAAGCAGCCCATTTTCTCCAGGAGAAATGGTCTCAGTTGTCTAGAGACGAGTTCTAATGCTAGGAGATCTCCAGACCACATTTGGAGTCTGGCAAACCTAGGAATGGGGCAGAGAACAATGTTCCCTCTAAGCTGAGTTAGTGTGAGCTAGCTCACAGTTTTTTAGCCTCCAGCTCACAGATTTTTGTCTTAGCTCAGGAAAGATGGGTCCAGAGCAAACTAATTTACACGGTAGCCAAATGGCTTGCTCACAACTTTAATGGCAGTAGCTCACAAAGTAGAATTTTTGCTCACAAGACTCCACGCTTAGAGGGAGCATTGGCAGAGAACAGTTTTTAGTTGTGGGTTTGACACTGAACTTAGAAGAACATAAGAACATAAGAGAAGCCAATGTTGAATCAGGCCAATGGCCCATCTAGTCCAACACTCTTGTGTCACACGGTGGCCAAAAATACCAGGTGCCATCAGGAGGTCCAGCAGTGGGGCCAGGACACCAGAAGCCTTCGCACTGCTGCAGACTGGAAGGTCGATAGTTCAGGAGTTGGAGACCCAAGTGCCACATGATAGAGTGAGGTCCCAGCTCCTGCCAACCTCGCAATCCAAAATTAAGAAACTGCAAGTAGATAAATAGGTACCACTTCAGTGGGAAGGTAAGAGCCTTCCGTGCGCTTTGGCATCTAGTCATGCCGGCCACATGACCACGGAGAAGTCTTTGGACAGCGCTGACTCTTCGGCTTGGAAACGGAGAAGAGGACCGCTCCCCTAGAGTTGGATTCGACTGGCTTTTGAGCAAGGGAAAACTTTACCTTTACCTTGAGGCTTAACGATTTTTATTGGGAAAAGAATAAAATTCCTTAAAAAGCAGGGTGAACAGCCTTCCTTTTCAAGCGCTTCTGCCCGACTGTAGGGTGACTGTAGGGACCATTAAAACCTTTGTCTCGTGGTTGAAATCAGTCAATCCTCCAATTCTCTGCCAGGCCTTTTCTGCATTGTAAAACAGTGAAAGGCACTTCAAGTGCCTTTTGGATGCGAACACCTGGATTTCCCTTTTTAATTAAAAATCAGAAAAAAGGATTTTTGTTGGGGGGGTAGGAACCATGAAAGAAACATGAGTGCATCTCTGCCGACTGGCACTGAAAGCACAGGCTTGAAAGATATTTGATTATAGATATTTGCAAGAAGCTTTTAAATAAAGAGAGCAAAGAAAGCCGGCTAATCCCTCGGCCGCGACATTTGGCTTGCCCAGCCGAAAGGAGAACGGCTACACCTGATCGATAGAGCTTGAAATAGCAGCAATTATAAAATTATGGAATTTTGAAAGGGCGGGGGGTCGGGGTGGGGTGGAGAAGAGCAACCGAAGAGAAATGGGGAGCCATCCCTCGGCGAACCCGGCTCGAGCGACAGCCGCTGCAGGAAGCGGAATTTGCAATTAAATCATCTCTTAAGGAGACTGTTGATTCCCCATCACAGACGATTTTCGAGGCCCTAAAACAGCTTTGCCTTGTCATAATCATCGTAAAAGATGGGTTTGTTTTCCCTAAAAAAAAAACACACACTCTTGTCTGGGTATCGAGACTGATTCCGCTGCCTCTCTCCCTCCATGCTTTTAAATTATCCCATTTCCATGATTTTTAGCAGCTGCATTCATTTAGTAAGATCTGGAAACATGCTCATTTGTTTCTAGATAAGCACATCCCTCCTACCCTCTCACATCCCTAAAAGGTTAATTATAACCTCCACCGGCAGGAAACATTTGTTTGGCAGTAAGGGCTACATTAAAATATAATAACGATGAGCCAGAGGGCTAGAAATAATCTGTATTTCTTGCATGAGATCGATTTAATTGGTGCGTGCGTGGTGGGAAGGAAGGTGCCGTCAGTAAAATATTTTTTTGCGGGAACAAGCCGAGGTTCACAATGTGTGCCAGCTTTTGACTTACACAGAACCCAAGCTGAATTTTTTTAAAACAAAAAGTAGCGTGGGGGGCTCAAGTGGTTAAGACGCTGAGCTGCAGACCGGAAGCTCGAGACCCGAGTGCCGCGTGACGGAGTGAGCTCCCGTCTCTGGGCCCCAGCTCCTGCCAACTAAGCAGTTTGAACGCAAGAAATTGCAAGTAGATAAATAGGTACCGCTTCGGTGGGAAGGTAACAGCATTCCGTGCGCCTTGGTGTCTAGTCATGCCAGCCACATGACCATGGAGAAGTCTTCAGACAGTGCTGGCTCTTTGGCTTGGAAACGGAGATGAGCACAGCATCCCTAGAGTCGGATTTGACTGGCTTTCAAGCAAGGGAAACCTTTACCTTTACTAGCATGGGGGGAAGTGATTTGCTGAGAAATTTCTCCTCTGCTTCATAGACAACATCATTTGTATCCAGCTCAGAATGGCTAGTTCAGGGGTCATAAGAGCATAAGAGAAGCCAATGTTTAGTCAGGCCAATGGCCCATCCAGTCCAACAATCTGTCACACAGCGGCCAAAAATACCAGGTGCCATCAGGAGGTCCATCAGTGGGGCCAGGGCACTAGAAGCCACTGTTGACCCCCCCCACCAGCACCAAGAAGACAGAGCATCACTTGCCCCAGAGTCCCTATCTCTACCTTGTGGCTAATAGCCCCTGATGGACTTCTGCTCCATATGCTTATCTAATTCCCTCTTGAAACCATCCCTGCTTGTAGCCGCCACCACCTCCTGTGGCAGTGAATTCCAAGTGTTAATCACTCTTTGGGCGAAGTAGTACCCAATGTTGGGTCCCCAGCATGATACCTAAGGGCAGGGAGAAAAATAATAATAATAATAAGAGGAGGAGGAGGAGATTGGATTTCTTCCCTTCACTACCCAAAGGTGTCTCAGAGCGGCTTACAAACTCCTTTCCCTTCCCCTCCCCACAACAGACACTCTGTGAGGTAGGTGGGGCTGAGAGAGCTCTTTCAGCGGACTGCTCATGAGAGAACAGCTCTGAGAGAACTTGTGACAGACCCAAGGTCACACCAGCAGCTGCATGTGGAAGGAGGAGTGGGGAATCAAACCTCATTCTCCCAGATTAGAGTCTGTGCTCCTAGCCACTCCCCTACACTGGCTCCCACCATCATCTTTCCTGATGCCCACCAAGTGTTTTTAGAAAAGTGGGCAAGGGCAGGGGGCTTTTTTGCCCAGCCAAGTGTCTGATTGACCCTTGGAGATTTGATTGGTTGTGCAGATTTTTAAAAACGTGGCTTTGGCAGCAACTGCCACCACACTGTGCGGACTGTAGGTAAGAAGAGGCAGCCATTTTGTGGCTGGCTTCGCCTCCTGCCATCAGCCATTTTGGGCAGCCATTTTGTGGCTGTGCCCAACAAACTCTGTCGAAACTCCAAAGGCACTTGCCGGTTCAGAAATTTTGGAGACCCCTGGGCTAGTGTGAGGACAGGAATGAAGTTTGTTTGGGACAATATAGACAGATGGGGCTATCACTGGCACGCAAGAGATGTTTCGTGTCCTATGAATGACCAGTCGTGATTCGTACCACACTTGTCCTCGTCAACGAAGTCTGCTGAGGACAGAAAGCTTAAGGCCGCGATCCTCGCTACCGTTACTTGGAAATAAGCTTCACAGAGCAGATTAGGACTTTCTTCTGAGTAAACATAACATCAGGCGTAGCCCATTATTGCGCTCCCTCAGCGACAGCAGCTATGGTGGAACACTCGAGCTTCTGGACCTCTCTGGTGTCTGTGGCTGGCCATCCGGGCCGTGTCCACACTGGCAGCCTGGCGCGATATGGCGCCGCCTCTAATTGAACCGGTTTAAAGTGTTGTGGGGCATATCGACCACACAGCACACCCGGCTGCGGGTTACCCATGGAGACGTCCCGTCGGTAAAGCATCCACATTATCGCAGCACCTCAGCCACGGAGCGCACTGCCAAAAAAATATCCAAAATGCATGTGCGTGCAGATGCGCATATGTGCACATGCATGCGCATGCACATATAGGCAATTTAAAAAAATAGACGCCTCCCAAGTGGTAGAACGGATCTGCAGGTTCAGACTGCCAAATCCATTCTGCGCGTGCTCCCCAGCTGTGCGCAATGACTGCGCGGGGAACCGAAAACACCACTTGCAATGTGGTGCCTTTTGAAACTGGCTCCATGTCATCCTATGATGGGATAAGTATGGCTGGGGAATGCCTGGCAGATGTGGCTGTCTGGCTGCGCCCATCTGATCCGGAGGAGAAGAGTGGCTGTGTCGGACCAAACTGCCCGTGTGAGCAAGCCCCAGTTAGAGTTGCCATGCTGGGATGGGAAATGCCTAGATTTCGGGGTGGGGCCTGGAGAGGGTGGGGTTTGGGAGGGAGGGGAGGAGGGGCGCTCGGCAGGGTACAATGCCAGACAGCCCACCCTCCAAAGCAGCCATTTTCTCCAGGAGAACTGATCTACACCCAGTTGAGCTGTTCCAGTTAGGGTCTACTTTCCAAAGTGCATAATTAGAATCATAGAATGTTAGAGCTGGAAGGGACCTTGCAGATCATCTAGTCCAACCCCTGCACTCTGCACTCTGCAGGTTGGTTGACTATTGGTTTGACTATCCCAAATTCTTCTCAATTACTCAAATATCAGAAACCATGGAACTCGAGTTTGGATTTCCCATGCAAGAGCAAGGGTGGGAAATGACCTGGTCCTCCCCTAGTAATACCTCAAAGATATTTAACGTAAAATTTCATTTTTTTAAACTCCTATCTTACTGGTATTTGACTCCTAAACGTCTTTCTCCTATCTACCTATCTAGTTCCTCTCACTGTTGGAAAGGATGTGATCTCTTCAGGGCATATGGGCATTGTTAGAGGGATTGCAGACATATTCAGTCATTTGGGCGAGAGATTCACACTCAGATCAAGCATATAACGACTGTAGACCTCCCGTTTACTCCTGAGGCAATGTTGTTACAATTCCGGCCAAATCTGCCTTTAGGAAATGCACTCCGGGATTTGATAGCGACCCTACTTTCCACGGCGTTGCTAGTGATTGCCTCTAAATGGAAAGATCCTTCACCTTTGTCAGTTTCTCTTTGGCATGAGAAAACCTGGGACCATTTCATTTCGGTGAAAATAACGTTCTCACTGATCCCACTAATCTCCCCACAATGTCAAACAAAATTTGTAGCCAAATGGTTCCCGGTCTTCACTGACCCGGCAGAAAATAATGCTGTTCCTGCTAACTCCTTGTGCGAGCAAATGGCGAGATTCTGAGTGCTTATGGGTAATACTTACCTTTCGATATCTGATGACATTTTTGTCAATATTTTATAACTTTACCACAGCTGCCATTTGCCATTGCTCTTGCTTAGGGTCGAATGCACCGTAGGTTATAGGTGGCTTGCGCTTGGCCCGTGTTAAGTTTTAACTAGTTTGGTTTTTACCTGGTGGCACAATCTCTGTTTATTTTGCTTTGTATATCCTGTTATCAATATTATTATTGATATTATATTGATTATACTATTGATATTATATTATTGATATTGATATTATTATCAATAATAAAACCTATACACACTTGAGTGGGGGGAAAAAAGCGATGGGGCTTTTTGACATGATCCCTCACGGCCTTTTCTCCGAAGCTTCAGCCGTTTGCCGTGATACTCTCCTTGTATGCTTTCCATCGCAAGACCAAAACTTTTTTTAATGTATTTTTTGGGCACAGGTTTTTATGGCTTGCGTCTCTTAATTCCTTCCCGATTCTGCTGTCTGTTTGGATGCATTTGGATTCCAAGCTGATTGTTGTCTGTTAGCCCATTGCTTTAGCGCCACATTCATTTTAAAAATCGTTTTATGATTTATTAAGCTTTGGTAAGTCCTGTGGGTTTTAATTTTTTTTTTTAATTGCTTGATCATATTATTATTTTGGTTTGGTGCTTTTTTAAAAATTGTTGTCATTGCAAAACTCACCTTGAAGACTTCTGTAAAGAGACTTTGTGTGTGTGTGTGTGTTTTCATATGTGTGTGTTTGTTTCAATGATCCCTCTAAGCTGTGGAGTCTTGTGAGCAAAAATTCTACTTTGTGAGCTGCTGGCATTAAAGTTGTGAGCGAGCCGTTTGGCTCCTGCATAAATTAGTTTCCTCTGGAGCCCTCCTCCCTGAGCTAAGGCAAAAAGGTGTGAGCAAGAGGCGAAGGAGGAGGAGGAGCAGGAGCAGGAGGAGATTGGATTTATACCCCCTGCCCTTCACTACCCAAAGGAGTCTCAGAGCAGCTTACAAACTCCTTTCCCAAGGGGCAGAGGGAGGGAGGGGGGAACTTATTGAGTTAAGTAAAGTAAGGAGACAAAAGATATTGTGTAATATATAGAAAATTCAAAAAAATAAACCTATTTAAAAAAAAAACTCCTTTCCCTTCCCCTCCCCACAACAGACGCCCTGTGAGGTAGGCGGAGCTGAGAGAGCTCTGACAGAAACGGCTCTTTTTCAAGAACAGCTCTGACAGAACTTGTGATTGACCCAAGGTCACATCAGCAGGTGCAAGTGGAGGAGTGGGGAATCAAACCCAGTTCTCTCAGATTAGAGTCCGCCCACACTTAACCACGACACCAAACCAGCTCTCAGAGCAGTTTACAAGCTCCTTTCCCTCCCCCTTCCCACAACAGACACCCTGTGAGGTAGGCGGGGCTGAGAGAGCTCTCTCGAGAACTGCTCTTTCAAGAACAGCTCTGACAGAACTGTGGCTTGCCCAAGGTCATCCAGCAGGTGCAAGTGCAGGAGTAGGGAATCAAACCCGGTTCTCCCACATTAGAGTCCATGCACTTAACCACTACACCAAACTGGCTCTGTGAGCTAGCTCACACTAACTCAGCTTAGAGGGAACACTGGTATATGTGTGTGTGTGTGTGTGTGTGTGTGTGTGTGTGTGTGTGTGTGTGTGTGTGTGTGTGTGTGGAGAGAGAGAGAGAGAGAGAGAGACAGAGAGACAGAGAGAGAGACAGAGAGAGAGAGAGAGAGAGAGAGACAGAGAGAGTCCTTTACTGACTGGTGTTATCTGTGTCCTATCTATTACATGCCCTTGACCTGGTGAGCCAGTCTAGCTCGGTCTCATCAGATCTCGGAATCTAAGCAGGGTCAGCCTGAGCTCGTACTTGGACGGGAGACCTCCAAGGAAGTCCAGGGTCCAGGCAATGGAAAACCACCCTCTGAACGTCCCTTGCCTTGAAAATCCCACGGGGTTGCCATAAGTCAGCTGTGTCTTGACAGCAATTTCCACCACTCCCATCTATTACGTGATTCTAAAGGCTCCACACGGTATTTCTTCTCGGAATGACAGCATAAATGAAACACTGCCGAAAGATGCCAATACCTTCCCGTCACCCAGAAGGATGAAGCTTCTAAGCAGGGCTTTTGTGTGTGTGTATAGGGGGGAGATCAAATCATTCAATCCTGAAAGAAGGAGATCAAATCCTAAAAGGAGATCAAATCATTCAATCCTAAAAGAAATCAACCCTGACTGTTCCTTGGAAGGCCAGATCCTGAAGGTGAAGCTCAAATACTTTGGCTACCAAGTGAGAAGGGAACCCTCACTGGAGAAGACCCTGATGCTGGGAAAGACTGAAGGTCAAAGAAGAAGAAGGGGACGGCAAAGGATGAGATGGTCGGACAGTGTCATCGATGCAATGAACATGAAATTGAGCAAACTTCAGCGGACAGCAGAAGACAGGAGGGCCTGGCGTGATCTGGTCCGTGGGGTCGCGAAAAGTCGGACTCGACTGTGCGACTGAACAACAACAAAATGGGGGGGAGGGAACGGTGCAGGAATTCTCAAGAGGGAAATGAAGCTTTCCACCTTGTATACCGAAAACTCATGAACTTTTAAAAATATTTTTTAAAAGAATGTTGTCGAAGAGGTTCCGAAACTCCGTTCCGGCACGTTCCCCCCAGAAAAAAAGCCCTGCTTCTAAGAATGAGTCTAGATGATGCAGGCATCACAAGGACATTTCTGTTTTCATGTGGTGTATTTGTTTCTTTATGAGGTACAGGATGGGCATTTGACGTGTTGGGTTGGTTGCTTGAAGCCTCAAGATTCCAGGGCAACAATTCTGAGATGGTTCCCTGTGGTTTCTTTTGGCCTGTGGCAAATAGAAAATTTGCATTCGAGTCCCAGGAGGCTTTTAGTGTCAATTTGCCACAGAGATCTAGTCCAAAAGAAGAAGAAAAGTGGAGACAACCTAGCAATCTGTGTCTATGGCTCTTCTTTCAAAGTACTGGCTTTTACAACTTCCTTTCGCACCCTTGCAGTGTCTTTAATTTAAGAATTTAAGAAGGGTATAGCCAAGCTGGAAGGTGTCCAGAGGAGGGCAACGAAGATGGTGGAGGGGTCTGGAGACCAAGTCCTACGAGGAAAGGCTGAAGGAGCTGGGTAGGTTTAGCCTGGAGAGGAGACAACTGGGAGGTGATATGATGACCATCTTTGAGTACTTGAAGGGCTGTCATCTAGAGCAGCGTTTTCAACCACTGGCACGGCACACTAGTGTGCCGTGAGATATTGTCTGGTGTGCCGTGGAAAATTCCAATTTCATCCATAACATATGAACAATTATAAAATAAAGTATTATTATTTCATAATAAAGTAATTATAAAATAATTTCTTTGTGTTTATTTGATTCCTATTCAAGAGAATTACTTTATATATAGTCAATATAGGCACAGAGTTAATTTTTTTTAACATTTTCTAATGGTGGTGTGCCTCATGATTTTTTTCATGAAAAAAGTGTGCCTTTGCACAAAAAAGGTTGAAAAACACTGATCTAGAGGATGCTGTGGAGCTGTTTTCTGTTGCCCCAGAAGGTCGGACCAGAACCAACGGGTTGAAATTAAGTCAGAAGAGTTTTCGGCTAAACATGAGGAAGAACTTCCCGACAGTTAGAGCAGTTCCTCAGTGGAACAGGCTTCCTCGGGAGGTGGTGGGCTCTCCTTCTTTGAAAACCTGCAAAGAAGGAGAGCCCACCATCTCCTGAGGAAGCCTGTCCCACTGAGGAACAGAGGTTAGACGGCCATCTGACAGCAATGCTGATTCTGTGAACTCGGGCAGATCACGAGAAGGGAGGGCAGGAAGGATTGCCTCAGTGCTTAGTCCTCGTGGCCAGAGAATGTAAGAAAACGGGAGCTGATCGCCACTTTGGGGTCAGGAAGCAATTTTTCTCCAGGCCAGTTTGGCCAGGGATCCTGGAGGTTTTTTGCCACCGTCTGGGCATGGAGGTCACCGGGTGTGTGTACCTGAGGAAGGTATTTCTGAATGTCATGCCTTGTGCAGGGGGTTGGACCAGATGACCCTGGAGGTCCCTTCCAGCTCTATGATTCTATGATTCTTCTGAGATCAGAAATCTCCACAGCTTCCAGGAAAGATTTTTTGGAGCCAGTTTGGTGTCAGAGCCAGTTTGGTGCAGTGGTTAAGTGTGCTGACTCTAATCTGGGAGAACCGGGTTTGATTCCCCCATGCCTCCACTTGCACCTGCTGGATGACCTCGGGCAAGCCATAGTTCTGTCAGAGGTGTCCTTGAAAAAGAGCAGTTTCTGTCAGAGCTCTCTCAGCCCCACCTACCTCACAAGGATGCCTGTTGTGGGGAGGGGAAGGGAAATGAGTTTGTAAGCCGCTCTGAGACTCCGAGTAAAGGGCGGGGTGTAAATCCAATCTCCTCTTCTTCTGCTTCTTCTTAAAAAAAACCAACATGCTTCAGTGGGAGGGCTGCTAGTGCCCTGGCCCCACTGCTGGACCTCCTGATGGCACCTGGTATTTTTGGCCATTGTGTGACAGAGTGTTGGACTAGATGGGCCATTGGCCTGATTCAGCATTTGGCTTCTCTTATGTTCTTATGCACTGCAGATTAATGTTCGTGGCAACCACTCTTGCCAGACACCACACCACCGGTCACGAACACGGTAACTGAATTTGTTGACACCAGGCCTGAGACCGCCCACAGGAGAAGAGCTTACAGGAGTCTCGAGTCACTCAGACTGCTTTGGTGCTGTGAAAACGGCCAGCTGGTGACACAGAGAGCGATGACTGACAACAAGTGAGGAAAGGAAGCAAGAAGAAGGCGTCTGCCAAGAAGGATGTGGTCAGAATGTTGAAGAACACGGCGAAGAACAGAAATGTTGACAAGACTGGGAATCCTGGGAAAGACACGCAAACATTGCATGGTGTGTTAGCAAGTCACTGCGAAAAAAGGAGTAATCCGCTGCAATGCCCAGAGATTGGCCATCACAAGAGAACAATGAAGGTGTTTAGAGTAAGGAGTTGTTGTTGTTGATGATGATGATGATGCTGTTCTTGTTCAGTCGCACAGTCGAGTCTAATTCTTCGCGACCCCATGGACCACGTCACACCAGGCCCTCCTGTCTTCCTTCGTCCTCCGGAGTTTGCTCAATTTCATGTTCGTTGCTTCGGTGACACTGTCCAACCATCTCATCCTTTGCCGTCCCCTTCTTCTTCTTTGACCTTCAATCTTTCCCAGCATCAGGGTCTTCTCCAGTGAATGCTCCCTTCTCACTTGGTGGCCAAAGTATTTGAGCTTCAGCTTCAGTCTCTGGCCTTCCAGGGAACAGTCAAGGTTGATTTCCTTTAGGACTGACTGATTGGATCTCCTTGCAGTCCAAGGGACTCTCAAGAGTCTTCTCCAGCACCATAATTCAAAAGCATCTGTTCTTCCGCACTCTGCCTTCCTTATGGTCCAACTCTCACAGCCATGTATTACTACTGGGAATACCATTGCTTTGACCATATGGGCTTTTGTTGGCAGGGTGATGTCTCTGCTTTTTATCATGCTGTCTAGGTTTGCCATCGCTTTCCTCCCAAGGAGCAGGCGTCTTTTAATTTCATGGCTGCAGTCACCATCTGCAGTGATCTGGGATCCCAGGAATGAGAAGTCTGTCACTGCTTCCACGACTTCCCCTTCCATTTGCCAAGGAGTGATGGGGCCAGATGCCATGATCTTAGTTTTTTTGATGTTGAGCTTCAAGCCCACTTTTGCTCTCTCCTCTTTCACGCTGAGCAAGAGGCTCTTGAGGTCCTCTTCACTTTCTGCCATCAGAGTGGTATCGTCTGCATGTCTGAGGTTATTGATCATTTCCCCAGCAATCTAAGGAGGGTGTATGTTATATATGCACCTTGAATAAGTCTTCCACACAATTGCCAATGCCAGCTCTTGGCTGTTTGGGGGTGGAGCCTTAGGAGAGCAGGATTTGGGGAGGGGAAGGAAATTTTGGTGGGTAGAATTCCATACAGTTGACCCTCCAAAGCAGCCATGTGCTCCAGGGGGACTGATGACTATTGTCTGGAGATCAGTTGCAATTCCAGGACAACTTCAGGCCAACCCTGGATGTCGGCAACGATGCTTCCTCTAAGCTGTAGAGTCTTGCAAGCAAAATTTCTACTTTATGAACTACTAGCATGAAAGTTGTGAGCGAGCGATTTGGCTGCTGCATCAGTTAGTCTGCTCTGGAGCTGTCCTTCCTGAGCGGAGGCAAAAATCTGTGAGCTGGAGGCTAAAAAAACTGTGAGCTAGCTCACACTAAGTCAGCTTAGGGGGAACGCTGGTTGGCAACCCTTTGGCTAGACTACCATCTGGTTTTGCCATCTCCACATTGCTGAAAGTTGTGTTCCTAAGCAGGGCCTGCCTCTTTGAGCCGTACATCGAATCATAGAGTTGGAAGGGACCTCCCGGGTCATCTAGTCCAACACCCTGCACAGGCAGGACATTCACAAATACCTCCCCCTCCACACCCCCAGTGACTACTTTTCCACCTCCAGAGGAAGGCAAAAAAACCCTCCAGGATCCCTGGCCAAACTAGCCTGGAGAAAAATGGCTTCCTACCCCCAAAGTAGCGATCGGCATTTCCCTGGGCGTGTAAGAAAGGACCAAGAGAACGAAGCCCTGAGGCGACCCTCCCTGCCCTCCCTCTCACAGTCTGCCCAATTCTCAGAATCCGCACTGCTGTCAGATGGCCATCTAGCCTCTCTTTGAAAACCTTCAAAGAAGGAGAGCCCACGTGTTTTCATAACTCTCTGTGCCGCCAATGTGCACTCCTGTCCTCTAAATAACCATAACCCTGTACTGCCGTGCTGAGAATACGGGGTCAGGAAGCCTTCGTTTCTGTCTCTGATGTTCTAGCCACAGAATGGAAATTCCATTTCTCACCCCGGCCCCTCTGAGCCATTGAATCCACGTGAGGAGACCATTTTTATGAATCAGGCCTCCTCCTTCCAGCTGAGAAGAAGTTGCTCCTTGAACTTGACTCGCGTCCCAGCCCCATAAATTGTCTTCCCTTGCTAGGGAGCGGAGCAGGCAGGCCGGAGGTGAGCCGGTTGTTTATTCCTTCAAGAACTGATGAAAGGCCGCTGCCCGGCAGTAACTCAGGGCCAAGACTTTGCAGAGAAGAAAAGAAGGATTTCCTATCAGAGCCTGGTAATAATAAAGACGGGCTGGCTGGGAGACGGAACAATACCAGAGAGGGAGGATATATCAGCATGCAGGCTTCTCTTAAGAGCAGCAAGGGCCACGGCAATGCAGCCGCCCTGAGACTGTCAAGGGGAAGGAAGGAAGGAAGGAAGGAAGGAAGGAAGGAAGGAAGGAAGGAAGGAAGGAAGGAAGGAAGGAAGGAAGGAAGGAAGAGAGAGAGAGAGAGAGAGAGAGAGAGAGAGAGAGAGAGAGAGAGAGAGAGAGAGAGAGAGAGAGAGAGAGAGAGAGAGAAAGAAAGAAAGAAAGAAAGAAAGAAAGAAAGAAAGAAAGAAAGAAAGAAAGAAAGAAAGAAAGAAAGAAAGAAAGAAAGAAAGAAAGAAAGAAAGAAAGAAAGAAAGAAAGAAAGAAAGAAAGAAAAGGAGGAGGCGGCGGAGGAGGAGGAGATTGGATTTATAGCCCACCCTTCACTACCCGAAGGAGCCTGAGAGCAGCTTACAATCTCCTTTCCCTCCCCCTCCCCACGACAGGCACCCTGTGAAGTAGGCGGGGCTGAGAGAGCTCTTTCAAGGACTGCTCTTGGGAGAACAGCTCTGAGAGAACTTGTGACTGACCCAAGGTCACCCCAGCAGCTGCACGTGGAGGAGTGGGGAATCAAACCCGATTCTCCCAGATTAGATTCCGCGCATTTGACCACTACACCAAACTGGCTGAACAGCAAAGCGTCTGTTGATTCGGTTCCTTTCTCCCTCACCGCCACTTCCTGATCGGGTTGCCGGCACCATCCAGAGCCCTCCGTCCGGCCCGACTGCTGCAAACTGCCATTTAAAAAAACGAGCTCTTCAATAGATCTAATATCTATACGAGGCTGTTGTTCTTTGGTCTCGTTATGAGAGGACAGGAGTCACCGGAAAAGGCCAATCATGCTAGGAAAAGCTGAAGGCGGCAGAAAAAGAGAACGACCCAACAGGAGACGGATGGACTCTGTCGACGAAGCCCCGAGGAAGCCCTCCACGTGCAAGACCTGTTAAGGACAGGAGCTTTTGGAGGACATTAATCCATAGTCGGGAGTCGGATTTGACAACACTTTAACACACACTCACGTCCCCATCACTCCTTGGGGCTTCTAGATTACTCTGGCAGGCTGCTGGGATACCTTTGGGATTTCTGCACGTCTCAGAGAAGTGGGCAGGAGTCGGGTCCTGTCATAAGAACATAAGAACATAAGAGAAGCCAATGTTGAATCAGGCCAATGGCCCATCTAGTCCAACACTCTCTGTCACACAGCGGCCAAAATATACCAGGTGCCATCAGGAGGTCCACCAGTGGGGCCAGGACACCAGAAGCCCTCCCACTGCTGCCCCTTCCAGCACCAAGGATAGAGTGCATCACCTGCCCCAGACTGAGAGTTCCCATCTATACCCTGTGGCTAATAGCCACTGATGGACTTCTGCTCCAGATGTTTATCTAATTCCTTCTTGAAGCCGTCCATGCTTGTAGCTGCCACCACCTCCTGTGGCAGTGAATTCCATATGTTAATCACTCTTTGGGTGAAGAAGTATTTCCTTTTATCTGTTCTAACCCGACTGCTCAGCAATTTCATGGAGTGCCCACGAGTTCTTGTATTGTGAGAAAGGGAGAAAAGGACTTCTTTCTCAACCTGCTCAATCCCAATCATAATCTTATAAACCCTGATCATGTCACCCCTCAGTCGTCAATGAGGCATCCTGGCAGCAAAAAGAGATGAGATGGTGGGTGGCCGGGGTTCTTCTCCCACAAGGCTTTGCAGATGTACAGAATGCAGTCTTGGCTCTTTTGTGGAATGTGGAGGTCCCCTTGTGTCGCCATGGTTTCAAGCCAACGTTTGTGCTCTCCTCTTTCACTGTGAGCAAGAGGCTCTTGAGGTCCTCTTCCCTATCTGCCCTTGGAGTGGTATCATCTGCATATCTGAGGTAACTTCCGTAGGCACTGCCCTCAAATCTCCAGGAATTTCCAAAGCCAGAGGTGTCAATACTATCTTGTCCCATTGTCTTAAAGAGCAATGTTTTCACCCTCGGTAACATTTCGTCTTTTGAAATGCCTGTGGTTTCAGAGCAGAGGATTTTGCTGTCGTTAGGATCAAGAGGGTAGTCTCCATTGTGTGGACAATCACCCTGTTTTTAGCAAGCTTAACGAAATCTTTCAGAGTTCATTACAACCGGCCAACCCATCTGTTATTCACAGTTAAGACCTGGTTTAACCTCCAGATTACAGCAAAATGAGGTCAAAACCAGAGGTCCGGGGAAGTAATATTATAAAAATCTCTGTAAATTAGCTTTGACAGTGCTTGAAATATTGAAAGAAACAGAAAGGACTCGCTCGCTTGCCTTTCCCCCCCTTGCCTGTTTGGAAGGAGGAAATGAAGGGTAACATTTCCCAAAGGGAGTCCCAAAACCGTGACCCCAATAGCCTGTACCCTGAGTTTCAACCTAGTTCTTAAATTCTGTACTAGAGTTTGTTTATGAAGCTAACCGTCATTTTTAAAGCTTTACATTTTTTTTCTGTTTGTTTAATTATGGCACTTCGAGAGAAGAGAAATTTCCCTCAGGGTTTCCAGCCAATCTACTGAGAAGAATAATATTTATTAGGCTGTTCAAAAACACGATATTATTTTATGAAATGCAGCAAATGGGGTAGGAGAACCCAAATCGCATTTTCACTAGAAATGTGCACGGGCCCCCCAAAACATCAGAAGAGGCCTGCTTAGGGTTCCCAACCCCCAGGTGGTGACTGTTGATGTCTCAGAACTACAACTGATCTCCAAGCTACAGAGATCAGTTCCCTTGGAGAAAATGGCCACTTCGGAAGGCGGGCTTTATGACAACCCAGACTTGGCAACCCTGTCACACCAAAGGCCCACATGATCCAGCATTCATTTTTCCTACAGTGGACAAATAGACCTGAAAGGTCTACAAGCAGGTCATGGAGACCAGCATTGTGCAGGGGTTGGACTAGATGGCCCTGGAGATCCCTTCCAATTCATGATTGCATGATTCTATGTTTTGTAGAGCCTGAAATGGAGCTTTATGGGGGAAGGGGCAAAGATCTGTGAGGTCCTGGGTCTAGGTGCCAAAATGCCAATAATCATTCAGTTAGTTGCTGTAGATTTTCCGGGTTGTGTGGACATGGTCTTGGCATTGTAGGACCTGATGTTTTGCCAGTTGCTGTGACTGGCATCCTCAGAGGTATAAACACAGGACAATGGAGTACTCTCTGTGTCAAGGTGAGCAGAAAATGGTAGGCAAGTAATTTATTTCTACCCTGGAAGGTGGGGTAGGGCTGAGTCATTATCTTGTAGGAGTTCTCCAGGCTATGAACATGCTAATGGAGGAGCTTTCCTGAGAAGGTTCTTTTGTCTATGGACTGTTTCCTGAGGAGGTTTGAGGAGGTTCTTTTGTGTGTGGAATGGCTATTGAAACTCTAATCTTATCTGTAGTGCTATTGCCAAGCTGTAGAGCATTTTGTGGTTTTCAGGACAGGAAACCATGCCCTATCTATTTTTAAACTCTCTTCTTTCCTGTTGAAATTGTGTTTATGTTTAAGAATTTCAATGGCTTCCCTGTGTAATCTGACATGGTAATTGGATGTGTTGTCCAGCCTTTCAGTGTCTTGGAACAAAATGCTGTGTCCTGTTTGGTTGTCCTGTTTGAAATCATTCAGTTGTTTCAAATGCTATGATGAAGGAAGGGGCTATGACTCAGTGGGCAGAGCATCTGCTTGGCACTCAGAAGGCCCCAGGTTCAAGCCCCTGCACCTCCAGGATCAGGTACCAGGTGGTGTGAAAGACCTCTGCCAGAGCCCCTGGAGAGCCTGTGCCAGTCAGAGTAGACAATGTAGACCTTGATGGACCATTGGTCTTTTTGGGGAGGGGCTGTGCCTCGGGGGAAGAACCTCTGCTTTGCAGGCAGAAGACCCTAGGCTTAACCCCTTGTATCTCCAGTTAAAAGGATCCGGTCAGAGATGATGTGAAAGACCTCAGCCTGACACTCCAGACAGCTGCTGCCAGTCATAGTAGACAACTCTGATCTTGACAGGCTCAGTATAAGGCAGCTTCATATATTAGTGAGATGTGAGAAGTATCACGGTCCTCAACATTCTCTAGCCAATGGATCTAGCCTTTCTTTAAACGTTATTGGAGTCCAGCGGGGCACCTTTAAGCCCAACAAAGTTTTATTCAAGGTATAAGCTTTCATGCGCATGCACACTTAGAATCATAGAGTGGCCATAGAGACCACCTAGTTGAACCCCCTGCCCAATGCAGGACCAGCCTAAAGCATCCCTGACAAATATTCATCCAGCCTCTTCTCGAAAGCTGCCAGTGAAGGGGGGCCAACCACCTCCCCAGGCAGCTGAGTCCACCTTTGGACCATTCTGACTGAAAAAGTTTCTCCTAATATCCAGCCGATACCTTCCTGCGTGTGATTTAAACCTGTTGCTTCGGGTCCTCTCCTCTGCTGCCAACTGGAACGGCTCCTTGCCCTCCTCCAAGGGACAGCCTTTCAAATATTTAAAGAGAGCTACCATGTCCCCCCTCAGTCTCCTCTTCTCCAAACTAAACATTCCCAAGAAGTCCCTCAGCCTTTCCTTGTCGGGCTCCGTCTCCAGACCCCGGATCATCCTCGTCACTCTCTTCTGCACCCTCTCGATTTTGTCCACCTCCTTTTTAAAGCGAGGCCTCCAGAACTGCACACAGGACTCCAGGTGCGGCCTGACCAAGGCAGTCTACAGAGGGGCTACGACCTCCTGCGATTTCAATGCTATGGCCCTTTTAATACCTATATTTATGAAGTGGTCTGGACTCAAATTGGAGTCAGTTTGGTGTAGTGGTTAAGTGCGCGGACTCTAATCTGGGAGAACTGGGTTTGATTCCCCCACTCCTCCACTTGCACCTGCTGAATGACCTTGGGCAAGCCGTAGTTCTGATAAGAGCTGTTCTTGAAAAAGAGCAGTTTCTGTCAGAGGTCTCTCAGCCCCACCTACCTCACAGGGTGTCTATTGTGGGGAGGGGGAGGGAAAGGAGTTTGTGAGCTGCTCAGAGACACCTTTGGGTAGTGAAGGGCGGGGTATAAATCCAATCTTTTCCCTTCCCTTCCTTCCGTTCCGTTCCTTCCCTTCCTTCCCTTCCCTTCCCTTCCTTCCCTTCCCTTCTTCTTCTTCTTCTTCTTCTTCTTCTTCTTCTTCTTCTTCTTCTTCTTCTTCTTCTTCTTCTTCTTCTTCTTCTTCTTCTTCTCCTCCTCCTCCTCCTCCTCCTCCTTCTCCTTCTCCTTCTCCTTCTCCTTCTCCTTCTCCTTCTCCTTCTCCTAATTGGTCCTTTCTGGCAGCTAAACCCCCACACCACCCTCTCTCTTTCTATATGTAATGGTTGAAGAAGTTCTCTTTCACTGTATCTGAAGAAGTGTGTTTTGCACACAAAAGCTTATACCTTGAACAAAACTGCGTTGGTCTTAAAGGTTCCCAACTGGACTCAAACTTTCTTCTGCTGGTTCGGACCAACCCAGCGACCTCACCTGAATCTTTAAACATCCTTGTTAGCTCGGGTGGCAGTGATTCAATTCAGGTTGTTTATCTTGTTGCTAGGTGTAAAAATGAGACGTGGAGAGAGAGGGGGCTTGGGGGGGGGCCTTCGCTTTAAGGCAGAACAGATGTCGGCTTCTTAAAAAAATAAAATAAAATGCCCATTAAAATCACCATGATTCACGACGGGGAGGTTATTTCCCCTGCAGAGGGTTTGCTTCAGGAATGCATTAAAAGGAGTAAGTGCTCTGTAACAAGCACAATACTTCAAGGGATTCGCTTTGACTTCCGTCAGAACAGGCAGAAGTCATTTCCAGCATGCGCACTTGGGAATGTTCCGCATTGGTATTCCATGTTCACAGCAGGGCGCCGACATTCAGTCAGCGTGGCCAGAGGGCCAGAGCTCGGTCGATCTGAAACTCTCTTTGGGCATTCGGCGGCTCCTGGGTGTATTTACCCGTCGCCAATAACTTGTCCTGATGGCACGGAGAAACCGAGGGTGCAATCCTGTTCACGCTTACCTGGGACCAACACTCCCTCTAAGCTGTGGAGTCTGGTGAGCAAAAATTCTACTTTGTGAGCGACTGGCATTCAAGTTCTGAGCGAGCGATTTGGCTGCTGCATAAATTATAGTTTGCTCTGGAGCCCTCCTTCCTGAGCGAAGACAAAAATGTGCGAGCCGGAGGCTAAAAAATGGTGAGCTAGCTCACACTAACTCAGCTTAGAGGGAACACTGCCTGGGAGTAACCACCAGCAGACCTCAGCAGACACAGCTGATCTCAATTCTGAGTAGACAAGCGTAGGACTGTGCTATAAATCCCAAGGGGTATTAACGGCAATTAGTCAATTAAACTGGCTCCTGTCTTGATTAGAGCATCTGCTAGGCATGCAGGAGTGAGTATCCAGCTGCGAGTTCCTGCCGGTTCCCCTCACGACAGCCCTGTGAGGTCGGCTAGGCCTTAAGAGAATTACTAGAAATCTCACAGGGCCAGTGGGGGATTGGAACTCGGGTATCCCCAATTCATGGGCCTGTGGTGGCCCAAGCAGTTAAGATGCTGAACTGCAGACCGGAAGGTCGGTAGTTCAGCAGTTCGAGACCCGAGAGTGCCGCATGACGGAGTGAGCTCGCGTCTCTGGCCCCAGCTCCTGCCACTCTAGCAGTTCAAAAGCAAGAGCAGGAGCAAGCAGGAGACTGGACAACCATCTTTTGGGTATGTTGTAGGTATGTAGGGGTTTCGGCTGTGCTCCTGCAGAGTGCAGGGGGTTGGACTAGATGGCCTGCAAGGTCCCTTCCAACTCTAACATTCTATGATTCTAAGGTCCCAGGTTCAATCCTCGGCATCTCCAGCTTAAAGAATCAGGTAGTAGATGACAGGAAAGACCTTGGCCTGAAACCCTAGAGAGGTGATGCCTTTCGGAGCAGGCAATACTGAGCGTGATGAACCGACATTCTGATTTGGTATAAGGTAGCTTCATGCATGTTAATTTGTGTTCATATGACTGTTGCCTCAAATCAAGATGGCAGCAGGTCATCATAAGAACATAGGAGCATAAGAACATAAGAGAAGCCAATGTTGGATCAGGCCAATGGCCCATCCAGTACAACACTCTGTGTCATACAGTGGCAAAAAATACCAGGGGCCATCAGGAGGTCCACCAGTGGGGCCAGGACACTAGAAGCCCTCCCACTGTTGACCCCCCCAGGCACGAAGAATACAGAGCATCACTTGCCCCAGAGTCCCTATCTATACCTTGTGGCTAATAGCCACTGATGGACCTCTGCTCCATATGTTTCTCCAATTCCCTCTTGAAGCTGTCCATGCTTGTAGCTGCCACCACCTCCTGTGGCAGTGAATTCCATGTGTGAATCAAGCTTTGGGTGAAGCAGTCCTTCCTTTTGTCTGTTCTAACCTCAACTGCTCAGCAATTTCATGGAATGTCCGCAAGTTCTTGTATTGTGAGAAAGGGAGAAAAGTACTTCTTTCTCAACCTGCTCTATCCCATGCATAATCTTATAAACCTCGATCGTGTCACCCCTCAGCCATCGTTTCTCCAAGCTAAAGAGCCCCAAGCATTTTAACCTTTCTTCCTAGGGAAAGTGTTCCAACCCTTTTATCATCCTAGTTGCCCTTTCCTTCCGGTACAATCCATCAAAGCCTTTCACTACCAATTGCAATGTTCTGCCTTGTCTTGGCTATCCTGATCTCATCTGTATGGGTGACCAACGGAGTCCAGGATAGCTAAACCAAGGCAGGCCACGGGAAACCACTTCTGAAGATCTTCTGCCTTGAAAACCTTACGGGATCGCCATAAAGTGGTGGCGATCTGACAGCCATTTCCATCACCTCCCCATACTTCTTCACTTACCATCTTTATTTTGGGTGCTATTATTGCGCATACAATTACGTGCACTGAACATCGATGTTAAGGTCCTCTGTGGATGCTGTGATGCACAGCACAATTCTGAGAATATTTTCCTGGCAGTAAGCACGACAGAAGAGGCCTGAGCAGGGCTGCTGCGCTGCTGAAAAGCTTGCTCTTGAAGTTCGGGGATTGTGGCTCAGCGAAAGAGCCTCTGCTTTGCATTGCAGAGGGTCCCTGGTTCAATCCCCGGCATCTCTAGTTAAAGAAAAGGACTAGGGGGTAGGAGATGTGAAAGACCTCAACCTGAGACCCTGGAGAGCCACTGCCAGTCTGAGTGGACAGTACTGACCTTGATGGACCCAGGGTCTGATTCATATAAGATTGCTTCATGTGTGTTCCCTTAGCTGTTTCACTATTAGCACATTTTGAACCAACGTTGAAATCAAATGGGTTTGAAAAAGAGCGAGAAAAGTGCATGAATCCGACCGGAGCACACAGAGGATGTTTCCAAAGGTTCTTTGGCAGTGGTAGCTGTGTTAGCCAAGTTGCTCTATTATTTAATAAAGATGGGGAACTATAATTATTAATATGCAACTGGCTTAACTATAGGATCAGACCTGTGTATACCAGAGTTAGAATTCCCAAGAACCCAGGAATAGACACAGAAACTGGGTGGCTAAAATAATGATTTCTTGACTAAACATTCTCAAGCATACAAACAATATTCAAGCACTCACACACACAATATAGAGCTAAGGAAGCAGAGGTGATTGATAGCTTATAGAGGGGTGACACAACCTGTCCAGATGTGCAGAGGTCCTTGAAGAAAGGATTGTGGCCTAAACTCAAGAGAGTTTAGGGGTGGACTGCCAGATGACATCATGGCAGAAAACACAGTCTGAGACAATGTGTTCGCTGGGATATAGGCATAGGAAAAGAATGTGGACCAATGGGCGGCCCTGGGGGCTGGTCTCAGGTGAGAACAGATTACCTGGGCCAATCCAGGGTCCCAGGGGTGTGTGACATCAAGATGGCCAAGGCCTAGATGTGACCAATGAGTTTCCAGAGAGGCAGGGTCTGGATTTAACCATAAAAGCCAATGTTGGGTAGCTAGTTAAATCAATTATCTGACCACTAATGGTTCTGGCAAGGGTAGACAAAAAGTGGGAAATTGTCCCTGATTAGCATCAGGAAGGATTGCTAAACATTTGATTGATTGATCGATTGATTGATTGATTGGTTTATCCCAGTACCTTGTGGGACAGAGCAGGAAAGATAAATATCCAGACAAAGAATTATTGGAGACAGAGTTATTTGCCAGGTAGCCTCTGAATAGCTTTTAGAAATGTAGATACTTTACCTGGTGGAACCCATTGTTATTCCATAAGCATAATCTCTGCTGGGTGGAGAGGAAAGACTGGAAGTTGGCTCTGAGATTGCCTTATGAAACCTGAAAATGGAGACCCCTTTTTCGGAGCTGTGGCTTAGCTCTGTGTTTCAGAACCAAGAGTGCCCTCCCTGGTCTGAGTGCTGTGGGTCTCCGGGTCAGGTCAGAAGTGGGGTGCCTCTGCTATTGGGGCTACCCGAGAGCAAAGGCAGTGCCTCTGGCAACAGCAGAGTTCAACTGACCTCCCCCCCATGGGAAACGGAAAGTTTGGGAAACAAAGGTCTTGTCTTCCCTGAAGATAGTTTTGGAGGGTCTGCAATTGAACAACTACATTATAAGCCGAAATCGTTGTTGGGTCTCTAAGGTGCTATTGGACTCAAATCTAAAAAGTCATCTTGTCTGATATCCTGTGAACTATCCTCATGGAGAGAGCATTGGTAGAGAATCAAAAAGCAAGCACGGCCTGTTTCAGTTCTGTCTGCAAGCGGATGGTTCTCAGTCAAATCCAATTTCCTGGGGGTGGTAATGGGAAAAATCCAGAAAGAAAGAAACTGGGAAAGTGGGGGTGGGCGGGGGAGGGAGAAGAACTGTTGATGAGCCCATCAAGAACTTCGGCCCACATGACTGTGGTTTTAATCTTCCTTTCCCTTCCGACCAGCAATTGCCGCCAAAGTGTAACAGGCCTTAAGAGCTGTGGAGATGCGGAAGAAGAGAGAAACAAGAAATCCCAGCGGGCTTTGCTTTCTCGCTCAGCAGGGGCGACCCAAGTGGCAAATTGTTTGTTAAATTGAATCCTGTATCCTGCTTTCCAGTCGAAGCCAAACAAGGAAAGGCACAATTACAACTTCATTCCCTGATTACACGGCTCAGCGGGACGAACGCGCCACAATTTGCCGCTCTACGGCCAGTTCATCTCTCAGCCGAAAGGGTGTCTTAATTGTATCCATTAATAGCCCCTTTCAATCAAAAGCCAGGGTCCTGTCGCTCCAGCGGAACTAGCCACAGGTGTGCACGCCTGCCATGCCGCTTCACTACTCTCGACGAAATCCCCGTGTTCGGTTTTATTAATGGACTTGATTAGCAAGATCTTTTTCCGTATTACCGTTTCTCTGATGATAAACGGCGGGCTGCGTGTTATCATTTAGCCCTCGTGCCAAAGGGCTACAGCTAGCCGGGATTTATAGCTATAGGTTATGCAGGGAAAATCCTTTTTTATGGGTTCTGGTACATTTTAAAGCAGAAATAGATGTGTTGTCTTTGGAACAACAGGTCAAGGTTGGTTTTTCTTTAAATTCCCTACCAGTAAATGATGACTTCAGCCATAAATTTTAGAGGTATCCTGGGGGGAAGGGTGGATTTGCACTGTCCTTCTGTCGTTTCAGTGTAAAATACAAGCATATGACAGGAAATGGGTAGTAATCGTGTTTCCAGGGTACAGAATCCAAGACATTTGGGGTTTCAAGAACGGTGGTGCTGGGAAATTCACGGATGAAGAAAAATTGGGCTACACCCAGCAATGTGCCAGCAAACAAAAAAAGGGGGGAAAGCTGGGTGATAGGTGATTGGTTTATTATCGTACAAAGCCCCTAAGTGTTTCGCCATGCAGGCTTTCTCAGGGGGGAATCTATAAAAAGAACACATGATTTTGCATTAAATATAGATGATAGAAAGACCCCACAATAAAAATTAATACTTTGGCATGTTTATTATATACATGCATGTATGTATTTTTTTAAAAAAAATATATTAGTTTATATACAGAAAGGGGGAAAGGGGAAATGAAGAAAAGAAAAATGCAGAAATGTTTTTAAAAAATCCAATTTAGCGTTCTGAATGCCTGTCTTCTCATTACAATTTCACAACGACTTCATCTCTCCTTCTCATCACTCTTCACTGAATCTTATTGACTTAATACTTAAGTTATAACCAGTCATAAAATGACCCCCAGGGTCCCATAAGTTCTTCTTCCATTATTCCTTTTTAATATATTTGTCAACTTGTTTATTTCAGCACATTCCATAATCGTCAATATCAACTCATGTAGCGTTGGACTCTTCAAGGTCCTCCATGCCCTTGCAAATAAAACTCTACCCGCTGTTATATCATTTACAATAAAATATCTGTGATTCTTATCTAACTCATCTGGTAAACAGTTCAACAAAAATATATCTGGTTTAATAAAATTAAAATTAATCCTGTGGTATGTTTATCCTAAAAGAAATCAACCCTGACTGTTCCCTGGAAGGCCAGATCCTGAAGTTGAAGCTCAAATACTTTGGCCACCCAATGAGAAGGGAGCACTCCCTGGAGAAGACCCCGATGATGGGAAAGACTGAAGGTCAAAGAAGACGGGGATGGCAAAGGTTGAGATGGTTAGACAATGTCACCGATGCAACGAACATGAAATTGAGCAAACTTCAGTGGACAGCGGAAGACAGGAGGGCCTGGTGTAATCTGGTCCATGGGGTCCTGAAGAGTCGGACTCGAATGTACGACTGAACAACAACATATGTTTATTGTAGGGGCTGTGGTGGCTCATAAGAACATAAGAGAGAAGCCAAATGTTGGATCAGGCCAGGGGCCCATCTAGTCCAACACTCTGTCACACAGTGGCCAAAATATACCAGGTGCCATCAGGAGGTCCAGCAGTGGGGCCAGGACACTAGAAGCCCTCCCACTGTGCCCCCCCCCCAGCACCAAGAATAGAGTGCATCACCTCCCTCAGACTGAGAGTTCCTATCTTTACCTTGTGGCCCCACTGATGGACCTCTGCTCCGTATGTTTATCTAATTCCCTCTTGAAACTGTCCATGCTTGTAGCTGCCACCACCTCCTGTGGCAGTGAATTCCATGTGTTAATCACTCTTTGGGTGAAGAAGACTTCCTTTTATCTGTTCTAACCCGACTGCTCAGCAATTTCATGGAGTGTCCACGAGTTCTTGTATTGTGAGAAAGGGAGAAAAGTACTTCTTTCTCAACCTGCTCTATCCCATGCTCAGTGGTTAAGATGCTGAACTGCAGAATGGAAGGTTCAGGAGTTCGAGACCCGAGTGCCGCATGACGGAGTGAGCTCCCATCTCTGGCCCCAGCTCCTGCCAACCTAGCAGTTCGAAAGCAAGAAATTGCAAGTAGATAAATAGGTACCACTTCGGTGCGGGGAAGTCAGAGCGTTCTGTGCACCTCGGCGTCTAGTCATGCTGGCCAAATGACCATGGAGAAGACTTCGGACAGTGCTGGCTCTTCAGCTTGGAAACAGAGATGAGCACCACATCCCTAGAGTTGTACTCGATTGGCTTTTGAGCAAGGGAAACCTTTACCTTTACTATGTTTATTGTATATTGTTTATAGTATACATGCATGTATGTAATGGAACAGTCTGCTCCTCCGCTCCGTGTGATTTAGTTTGGTCCTGTTGCAGTTTCCAGTTTTGTATGTCAGCCAAAGTGGTTGGTTGTGGGAGTTGTCTCCTTTCAAATAAACGGCAGATGTTCTGAGCCAGCTTGAATCTGCTGAATGGGCCTGGGAACAGGCGCCTGAGCGGGTACCCTAACCTGGGAACATTGTGCATCATGTCAGGAATTTCAGCACAGCAACTGCAAGGAGCCAATGATCTCCCAGGAAATCTCAGAATTGTCCTGGTTCAAGTTGTCAGCTGACATTTTTAACCTCGATGGCCAATTCTATCATATAGTTGCTGACTATTATTCCAAACATGCCTGTTTAAAGTCTAGAGTACGCCCCTGCACAGCTCCTTAGGGAAAGGCTTCTATGCAGCATTTGACCACCTACATCAGCAGCTCTAACATCCAGGACCACCATCCGCAGTTCCACAGAAGTTGAAGGCCCGTCAGTGTCGACAAAAGGCCTGCTGTGTCAAACGGGCCATGTCCCTTCCACCTCTGCAGGAGGGAGGCAGTGTGCAGATGCAGGCAAGTACAGGATGTGTACCAGCAGGGCTCTTTTTGTAGCAGGAACTCCTTTGCATATTGGGCCACACACCCCTAATGTAGCCAATCCTCCAAGAGCTTACAGGGCTCTTCTTACAGGATAAAATGGAGGAGAGGAGAACCATGTGAGCTGGTCTGGGTAGGGATGCCAAGTGTAAATTACCTTAGAGCGGGGGAATCCCACTCTATCCCTGGACACCCGGAAGTGATGTCATCACATCAGGACATTGGGGGCGGGGCCACCAGGATTTGAGGAAAAACCATAGAGTTTTCCCTCAAATCATAGAGTGTCCCACCCCCAACGTGCCCAGCGTGATGATGTCAACTCCAAGTGACATCATCACGCTGGGGACGTTGCCAGAAGGGGGTGGAGTTCCCCCCCAGGGCCCGATTTTCTGGGGGCGGGTAATGGGCCTCTCAGGTGGGGGTTTACCCGCCCCCCGGGGGGACTTGGCAAGCCTAGGTCTGGGTCCCTGATGAGATGAAATGAGGGCTAGAAATGAAGTGAATAATAATAAAAAATCTTCTGGAAACAGTAGCAGTCAGGTGGACTTGGTCCCTACCAAGCACCAAAATGCTGGAGGAGGAGGAGGGGTCAGTCACAGTTCTCTCAGAGCTCTCTCAGCCCCACCTACCTCACAGGGGTGTCTGTTGTGCGGAGAGGAAGGTGAAGGCGATTGTAAGCCTCTCAGAGACTCCTTCGGGTAGTGAATAGCTGGTGCCACACGTTGTGTCTGATACCTGCAGCCAAAGAATTAAGAAGGGGAGAGCAAATAATAATTCTTTTCCCCCTGTTCAATCTACTCCTGACAGGATTTTTTTTTTTGCCTCTAATGATCAAATCATTGGGGAGACACGGCACTAATCCCGATGAAAGACAAGGACAAGAACAAAAGCTTTAAAAAAAACTTCCCTGAATAGAGCTGAATAAAACAAGCGGCAAAACACAGCAATTGGATTAAAGGGAAATATACCAAACACAAGGCTAAATGACTCCCTGACAGAACACAAGTTGTACAACACTGAATTGAAGATGAACAGTTTTGAGAATAAAAGTCCCCACAAGTGAATCTTACCGAACGTCATGACTGGCACGTGCCCCCAACTGTGTTGAGCTTGTAGGTGCTTCGGGAATGTTGAGAGAAGGTAGTGGACACACCTCTACAAAATGGGAACAATCACAAAATGGCTGCCACCGGAGATGGGAACAATCACAAAATGGCTGCCACCAGAGATGGGAGCAATCACAAAATGGCTGCCACCAGAGATGGGAAACAGTGATTAACAGATGGAATTCACTGCCATAGGAGGTGATGGCAGCAATCACAAGCATGGACGGCTTCACCAGAGAATTAGATGAGCATATGAAGAAGAAGAAGAGTTTGGCTTATACCCCGCCCTTCACTGCCCAAAGGCGTCTCAGATGCGGCTAACAAACTCTTTCGCTCCCCCTCCCCACAACATAACTACCACCGTGAGATAGGTGAGGCTGAGTGAACTTCTGACAGAAACTATCCTTGAGAGAATCAGCTGCACCAGAGCTTGTGACCGACCCAAGGTCACATCAGCAGGCTGCAAGTGGAGGAGTGGGGAATCAAACCCGGTTCTCCAAGATGAGAGTCAGCACACTTAACCAAACTGGAGCAGAGGTCCATCAGTGGCTATTAGCCACAAGGTATAGCTAAGGACTCTGGGGCAAGTGATGCTCTGTATTCTTAGTGCTTGGGGGGGGCAGCAGTGGGAGGGCTTCTGGTGTCCTGGCCCCACTGCTGGACCTCCTGATGGCACCTGGTATTTTTGGCCACTGTGTGACACAAGAGTGTTGGACTGGATGGGTCATTGGCCTGATCCAACATTGGCTTCTCTTATATTCTTAACAATCACAAAATGGCTGCCAAGGTGCAGTTATAAAATGCTGGGAGATGCCAAGCCAAGCATCTTCCTATTACTATGTCCATATGGATATTCCCTGCAGAACCAAAAACGACACATCATCCGTCGTCTTTTGAAGCAACTCCTGCTGCACTGAAGGGCAGAAAAGCCAGTGTCGGCTCTTTTCTTTGGGAAGAGGCATTTTGGGGAAGAAGTGAGTGAGTGACAGGAAACACATGGGTGAGCACCACGGCTGCCCCACTGGGAAAAGAGTAGCGAACAACATTCACCCAATGCAAGTGCACAAGAGCAGACCCGTGGCTGATAGATAAGTGGAGAGTGACAAACTTTTAACTTGGAGAAAAAATGGCCGAGGGGTGACATGATCGAGGTTTATAAGGATTATGCATGGGACAGAGCAGGCAGAGAAAGAGGTCCTTTTCTCCCTTTCTCACCATACAAGGACTCGTGGGGCACTCCATGAAATTGCTGGGCAGTCGGGTTAGAAATGGATAAAAGGAAGTTCTTCTTCACCCAAAGAGTTATGAACACGTGGAATTCACTGCCATAGGAGGAGGTGGCAGCAACAAGCATGGACGGCTTCAAGAGGGAATTAGATAAACATATGGAGCAGAGGTCCATCAGTGGCTATTAGCCACAAGATATAAATAGGAACTCTCCGTCTGGAGAAAGTGATGCTCTGTATTCTTGGTGCTTGGGGGGGCAACAGTGGGAGGGCTTCTAGTGTCCTGGCCCCACTGCTGGATCTCCTGAGGGCACCTGGTATTTTTGGCCTCTGTGTGACACAGAGTCCTGGACTGGATGGACCATTGGCCTGATCCATTATTGACTTTTCTTATGTTCTTATGTCTGCGGCAAGGGATGCTCTGTATTCTTGGTGCTTGGGGGGGCAGCAGTGGGAGGGCTTCTAGCTTCCTGGCCCCACTGCTTGACCTCCTGATGGCACCTGGTATTTTTGGCCACTGTGTGACACAGACTGTTGGAATGGATGGGCCATTGGCCTGATCTAATATTGGCTTCTCTTATGTTCTTATGAAAACTTGTGTTCTGGGGATATCAGTGATGCACTCCTAAGTGCTAAACATTTCTAAATTGTATGGTGGTTAGAGTGTTACACTAAAATTGGGAAGACTTGAGTCCAGCTTCTTGCTTACCATGAAACTCACGGGGTGACCTGGGGCCAGTCATTCTCTTTCAGCCCCACCTACCTCACAGGGCTGTTGAGAGGATAAAATGGAGGAGAGGAGTACACGGTCCTGAGCTCTTTGAAGGATTAAATATGTGGTAAGTGAGCTATTGTCGTTCTAGAGAAAATGCCTACACACCACATCTGTATCCATTGTTAAGCATAGAATTGCACATCTTTCTCTCTCCTCCACGTATATGCCGGAGACAGAGCAAAGGAAGTTCACTAGGTGGAACTAGGGTCTTCAGTGGTTCTGGGATCCCCACCCCGTGTAGCTGCCAAATCCAGCTTGGGAAATCCCTGAAGTTTTTTGGGGGTGGAGTCTATGGAGGGCAGGGTCTAGGGAGAGCAAGGATTTCAGCATGGCATAAATGCCTCAGAGTCCTCTCTCCAACGCTGCCATTTTCTCCAGGGGAACTGATGTCTGTTATCTGGACATCATAGAATCATAGAATGTTAGAGTTGGAAGGGACCTTGCAGGTCATCTAGTCCAACCCCCTGCACTCTGCAGGAGCGTAGCCGAAAGATAACCCTACATACCTACAACATACCCAAAAGATGGTCGTCCAGCCTCTGCTTGAAAACGTCCAGGGAAGGAGCATCCATCATTTCCTGAGGCAGACTGTTCCACTGCTCAACCACTCTTACAGTAAGGAAGTTTCTCCTGATATCTAGCTGGTAGCAACTCCCTTGTAATTTCCACCCATTAGATCTAGTCTTGCAATCTGGAGCAAGAGAGAGTAGATCTGCTCCATCTTTTACATGATCGCCCTTCAAATACTTGAAGACTGCAATCATGTCCCCTCTAAGTCTTCTCTTTCCCAGGCTAAACAGACCCAACTCTTTCAGCCTTTCCTCATAAGACTTGGATTCCGACCCTCTCACCAGCCTGGTTGCCCTCTTCTGGACATGTTCGAGCTTGTCAACATCCTTCCTAAAGTGTGGTGCCCAAAACTGGACACAGTACTCCAGTTGTAACTCCAACAGATCTCCAGGCCCCACCTGGAGGCTGGCAACCCTATGCAACAGTCCAATGTGAGTTGTGGGTTCTCCTCCATTCTGACGCACAGAGGGCCTGGTTGCAGTTGCATCAGGGATGGAGAAGTAGTCACAGGTGAGATACACGTGGGTTTCCCCAGTGAACCAAACATCTTCTCTTGGGACCATTTCAGGTGGGGAAAACAGGATGGGCAGAGGCTGACATCCCTTCTCCACAAATGCCACAACTCCATACATGGGAACTGAGGAGAACCTGGAACTTGTGTCTGACTGCTACACTGGATGACCTTGGGCAAGCCATAGTTCTGTCAGAGCTGTTCTTGAAAAAGAGCAGTTTCTGTCACAGCTCTCTCAGCTCTTTCTCACAGGGCTGTGGCGAGGGGAAGGGAAGGGAGTTTGTAAGCCGCTCTGAGACTCCTTTGGGTCAGTGAAGGGCAGGGTATAAATCCAATCTCCTCCTCCTCCTCCTCCTCTTCTTCTTCTTCTTCTTCTTCTTCTTCTCAACAAAATTCTTTTAAAAATGTTTAAAAGTTCACGAGTTTTCAGTACACAGACTCAAAACTTCATTTCCCTGTTGAGAGTTCCGGCACCTCTTTTTCAAAACAAAACAAAACAAAAAGCCCTATCGATGTCCACAGTGTGTGCTCCATCTCGTGAAGGGCCCCCGAGGATTTCTGGAGTCAAAAATAACAAAGGACTCCTTTAACCTTGTCCTTTCCTCCCTCGAGCACGCACAAAGCCTCTCCTAATCCAGAGACGGGAACAAAAGGCATTCTTTGTAGCTGCTTTCCACACCATTAAATTGTGTTGTGGATCAATAACAGACAAATGACTTTGGTGGCCAGTGGTTAGCTGATGAGGTTCTTCTTTTATTACTGTTCCAATTCATGCGCTTCGGTCCAAGGAGATGCAAGAATGATTGAACTTCACTCTTGGACCATAATTACTTAAAATATGTAAACCCCGTTTGTAGAACGGACTTGAGGAAGACTTCCGCTTTCCCTCTCCAGCGACGGAGTAATTTATGGCCCCGGCTCCTCACCATAAAAGTAAGCACTGCTCAAAGCTTACAACAGCTGTTAAGAACCTAAGGCCGCAGCTAAAGATAGGCTTTACTGTAACAAATGGACTGGCAGCCACTCTAGGGAAAAAAAAAACCTATATATATCATTATAAATGATGCCGGAGAACAGCAGACGCAGCATTAAGTAATAGCAAGAGCCGTCCGGCAACACATGCTGACCTCATGCATGCTGCGTCTGTAACTCCACCAGCTTCAGGGTGAATCGTCTTGGAAGCCAATGCAACTCTACGGGTGTGTTATTATGAATCATAGAGTTGGGAGGGACTTCCAGGGTCATCTAGTTTAATCCCTGGTTGCACATTTGTGGGCTGAGTTCAGACTGGCAGTTTGCCCCGAGAGAGGCGCATTTCAGCAACGCTTCACAACCGGATTGAAGGGGCCGTTCACACCCGGATTGAAGGGGCCGTTCACACAGGGACATCTGTCCAACATTCCCCAGCCGTATTCAACCCATCTTGTAACGTTTCCTTTCCGAGTTTAAAAGATACCTGGTAAAAGTGGTATCAAACCCTGGAAAGCATGTCTGTCCCACGTATATCCCACACCAACAAAGTGTGAATGCTAAAATCCACGATTTTTGCTTTTGTGCATGTGCGCATATGCGCTCATGTGCATAAACGCATATCTCCAGATTATCTAAACAGAAAGCTGCGCCTTACAGCTGTGCCTTCGGGCAAACAGTGTGAATGCTCCCTCACACCTCCTCCTGGTATGCTCCCACATCAGTCGGCACAGTGTGACCAGGAAAACCGGGAAATTGTGGGGGTTTTGCCATGACTCCCTCCCGCTTTAAACTGCCAGTCTGAACTCAGTCGTCATGTCTCTGAATAAATTCTTAGAACCAAAGAGAACCAAGTCCTGGTTTGAAGTTAATGATTGCGGGTGTGTCAAGTGCTGTCAAGTTGTTCCTGCTTTCTGGTAACCCTATGAATGAACGTCCTCGAAAATTCCTGAACAGCCTTACCGAGGTCTTGCAAATGGAGGTCCGTTGTGGCTTCCTTGATGGAATCCATCCGTCTCCTGTTGGGTCATCCTCGTTTCCTGGTGCCTTCAGCTTATGGTCTTTTCCAGTGACTACTGTCTTTTCATAATCGTCCCGGGCCCCAAAGATGCCGGGCTCGCTGCCACCAGGGCCAGAGCCTTCTCAGTGGTGGCTCCGTACTGGTGGAATGCACTCCTGGAAGAGATCAGGGCCCTGTGGGACCTTTTACAGTTCCTCAGGGCCTGCAAGACGGAGCTCTTCCGCCAGGCGTTCAATTAAGGAGCCGCCCTCACTACTACCACCAACAAGCCTGGCCCTCAGCCTTAACATCCGGCCTATGCCACCGCATGACTCATTTGTTGTTCAGTCGCACAGTCAAATCCGACTCTTCGCGACCCCATGGATCAGATTACGCCAGGCCCTCCTGTCTTCCGCTGTCCACTGAAGTTTGCTCAATTTCATGTTCGTTGCATCGATGACACTGTCTAACCATCTCATCCTTTGCCATCCCTTTCTTCTTTGACCTTCAATCTTTCCCAGCATCAGGGTCTTCTCCAGTGAGGGCTCCCTTCTCATTGGGTGGCCAAAGTATTTGAGCTTCAGATTCAGGATCTGGCCTTCCAGGGAACAGTCAGGGTTGATTTCTTTTAGGATTGACTGATTTGATCTCCTTGCAGTCCAAGGGACTCTCAAGAGTCTTCTCCAGCACCATAGTTCAAAAGATTCTATTCTTCGGCGCTCGGCCTTCCTTATAGTCCAACTCTCGCAGCCATACATTACCACGGGGAATACCATTGCTTTGACCATGCGGACTTTTGTTGGCAGGGTGATGTTTCTGCTTTTTATCATGCTGTTTAGGTTTGCCATCGCTTTCCTTCCAAAGAGGAGGCGTCTCTTAATTTCATGGCTGCAGTCACCATCTGCAGTGATCTGGGATCCCAGGAACGTGAAGTCTGTCACTACTTCTACGACTTCCCCTTCTATTTGCCAAGGAGTGATGGGGCCAGGTGCCATGATCTTAGTTTTTTTGATGTTGAGCTTCAAGCCCACTTTTGCGCTCTCCTCTTTCACTCTGAGCAAGAGGCTCTTTAGGTCCTCTTCACTTTCTGCCATCAGAGTGGTATCGTCTGCATATCTGAGGTTATTGATCTTTTCCCCAGCAATCTTAACCGCATGACTCAGGATGACCACTGAACTGGAAAACTGCCTTGCAAGCATTTTTTAGCATGCCACCTCAAAATGAATTATTATTACTTGCACCTTATGACTTTATGATGTCATTTGTGTTTGCAGTGTTCTAAATGATTTTGTGTGGTTTTATTGGTTATTTTTGTACCAACTAGGTCAGCCCCCCTGAGCTTGCTCACCAGGAGGGAAGGGTACGAAATGAATTGATAAATAAATCAATAAAAATAATGTGACCAAAGTACGAAAGCCTCAGCTTAGTCATTTTAGCTTCGAGGGGGAGTTCAGGCTTGGATTTGATCGAAAATCCACTGGCTTGTAATTTTGGCAGCCCACGATACTGTGAAGTTCTCCTCCGACACCGCTTCTCAAAGGAATCGGCTTTCTGCCTGTCAGCGTTCTTCACTGTCCAACTTTCATACCCAGATGTAGTAATGCGGAATACTGTGGTACGAATTGCCTCGATCGTGGTCACTAGTGATACGTCCTGGTGTAACCTCAGCTTGTGGGTTCTGTGGGGCAAAACGTGGGATGAATCTTGTAGTCGTTCAGAGAGAATGTTATGGACTGGGACTGAATCGTCCCTGATCGAATCACCCCAGAGACTGGCTGAGCTTGGAGCACAAGAACAATAGCTGACCAGGATTCTAGAATAAACCAGTCAAGTAGTGAAGAAGAGAAGAAGAAGAGATTGGATTTATACCCTGCCCTTCACTGCCCAAAAGCGTCTCAGAGTGGCTGACAAAATCCTTTCCCTTCCCCTCCCCACAACAGACACCCTGTGAGGTAGAAGAAGAAGAAGAGATTGGATTTATACTCCGCCCTTCACTACCCAAAGGAGTCTCAGAGCGGCTGACAAACTCCCTTCCCTTCCCCTCCCCACAACAGACACCCTGTGAGGTAGAAGAAGAAGAAGAAATTGGACTTATACTCCGCCCTTCACTGCCCAAAGGCGTCTCAGAGTGGCTGACAAACTCCTTTCCCTTCCCTCCCCACAACAGACACCCTGTGAGGTAGAAGAAGAGAAGAGATTGGACTTATACTCCGCCCTTCACTGCCCAAAAGCGTCTCAGAGTGGCTGACAAACTCCTTTCCCTTCCCCTCCCCACAACAGACACCCTGTGAGGTAGAAGAAGAAGAAGAAGAGATTGGATTTATACCCCGCCCTTCACTACCCAAAGGAGTCTCAGAGCAGCTGACAAACTCCCTTCCCTTCCCCTCCCCACAACAGACACCCTGTGAGGTAGAAGAAGAAGAGATTGGACTTATACCCCGCCCTTCACTGCCCAAAAGCATCTCAGAGTGGCTGACAAACTCCTTTCCCTTCCCCTCCCCACAACAGACACCCTGTGAGGTAGAAGAAGAAGAAGAAGAGATTGGATTTATACCCCGCCCTTCACTACCCAAAGGAGTCTCAGAGCGGCTTCCAAACTCCTTTCCCTTCCCCTCCCCACAACAGACACCCCCTGTGAGGTAGGTGGGGCTGAGAGAACTTCTGACAGAAACCGTCCTTGAGAGAACAGCTGTGCCAGAGCTTGTGACTGACCCAAGGTCAGATCAGCAGGTGCAAGTGGAGGAGTGGGGAATCAAACCCGGTTCTCCCAGATAAGAGTCCACACACTTAACCACTACACCAAACTAGTGATGTTATATAAATAGCCTGTCCCAGGGAGTGTGTGTGTGGGGGGAGTGGGGTGTTTTGCATACATATAAGCAGGGCTCCAGCCCTGCTAGAGTTGTCTTAAGCTGAAATCACTAATAAACCATGAGCTGATCACTATACGCATCTCGAACCCAGTATATTTCAGAGAGCAAAACTTTTTTTTGTTGTTATTTTTCAATTAACACCATATAACAAAAAACATAGAACTTAGTAACACAACAGAACAGGGATCTTTTAAAGTTCAAACCCTTAACTTCTCCCTTCTTCACAGCCTGCCAAAGCCCATCTTTTTTTTTTCTTTTTCATTTTGCTGATGGGTCAAGAAGTCTCCGGCCGAGCACTCTTTCTGCACCAGCTTCCGAAATGAGGGTCCCAGTTGAACTCCCCACTAAATGACACGGCCCTGAAACAATCATTCTAACATTTACCATAGAACAAAACTCTCCCTCCCTTACCAGCGTCCGTCCATAAATCATACGCTCCGATCACACGCGCAATTAGCCCCGCTATAGGTGCAAATACCAGGTGGATTTGAAGGGCGCGATAAGACACAAACATCTGGGAAGTGCCCCTCACCCATCGGCAACCCATTCTGCTCCACCCCAGAAGCAAAGTAAAAAGACACCAGGGGAAATCTGGTAGTAAACGGGTTGTGATTGGGCCACGGACGGCGTTTCCCGTGTCTGATCGCTCCAGTGCGCTCTCATGGCATCGGGATGGTCTCATCGAGCCATCCCGATTCTGTGCTGTTGTCCGTCCCCCCCCCAGTATGTGCATCATCGCACACTCTATAGGGAGCCCTCCATGCTGAGATGCGATTCATCGATTCCCCGTTTCAGTGAATTGGAAACAAACGGCAAAAAAAAGAAACCCATGTCTTACCCATGGTTGCGTCTGATCACACAGTGGCGGGCTGCCCCCGCAGCTTCCACGGACTGTGTGATCATGCAACTGTGGGTCAAATTCTTCCAAAGGGAATAGCCTCACTTCCCTCTTGGTTTTTCTCACACATGTGACTGCACCCATAGCTACCTTAAACAAGGTGTTTAGAGCCTATGATTAAGGTCCAAGCTCCCCCGCATGGCAGTCTTGCTTCCCCCTTCGCTCTCCACACCCCGGGCACCCTTCAGCCTCTGGAGGCTCCACCCCTTCCTGGATCATCCCATTCCTAGCTGGGGGGGTGTCCCACTTCCATTTCCGAATCTTTTCTAGCCTCTTCATGGCTGCCCTCCCCAGCCTCAGTCTCATTCTACTTTCTTGCATGCAGACCCTCTTTGGGCTGATGGCGGAGCCAAGGAATAGAACACCTGGAACATTTCCAATTTCTTCATCATCAGCCTTAAAGTTGGGTTGTTCCCCAGTAGTCATTATTTTTCTCTTCTTGATGTTCAGCTGTAATCCTCCGTTGGCACTTCCTGCCTTCACCTTCATCAGTAGTTGTTTCGAGTCATCGCTATTTTCTGCTATAAATAGCATTTATATTTCAAGTCTTCCAGGTGCCTCTCATATATTGTCTTAACAGCCTAACCAGATGAGAAATTTCCCCCCCCCGGGTCCGCCTCAGAAACTGTCAAGTAGATGTCTCATGGAGAGCTAGTTTGGTGTAGTGGTTAAGTGCGCGGACTCTAATCTGGGAGAACCGGGTTTGATTCCCCATTCCTCCACTTGCACCTGCTGGATGACTTTGGGCAAGCCATAGTTCTGACAAGAGCTGTCCTTGAAAGGGCAGTTCTCGAAGAGCTCTCTCAGCCCCACCTACCTCACAGGTTGTCTGGTGTGGGGAGGGAAGGTAAAGGAGTTTGTAAGCCACTCTGAGACTCCTTTGGGTAGTGAAGGGTGGGGTATAAATCCAATCATCATCATCATCATCATCATCATCATCATCATCATCATCATCATCCTCCTCATCTCCTCCTCCTCCTCCTCTTCTTCTTCTTCCTCCTCCTCCTCCTCCTCCTCTTCCTCCTCTTCTTCTTCTTCTTCTTGCTTGATAGGGGTTCACAGGGCTCTTTTGTAGCAGGAACTCCTTTGCATATTAGGCGACACACCCCTAATGTAACCAATCCTCCAAGAGCTTACAGTAGCCCCTGTAAGAAGAGCTCTATAAGCTCATAGAGGATTGGCTACATTAGGGGTGTGTCGCCTAATATGCAAAGGAGTTCCTGCTACAGAAAGAGACCTGGGGGCTCATAACCCAGCAGGAGGGGATCTGTGAACCCACTTGATGTTCCCAAGGGTTGCAGACCGCTGCCCGACATAACGATGGAAATGCAGAAAACATTTCTGCTACCAATGCCAATCACTGGTCAACCACTGAAGCCCATTGTGTATGACAGCATCAGAGGGCATAGTGTGGGAAGCTCAGAGCCTAGAAGCCTCAGCTAGCAGTGTTGAGTGGACAGCTGTCTGGGTTCCAGAGTCAGAGACAAGGGAATCTCCATTTGTCATAAGAACATCAGAAGAGCCCTGCCGGACCAGACCAGTGAGGGTCCACCTAGTCCAGCCTCCCGTCTCACACAGTGGCCAACCAGTTCCTCTGGAGGGCCAATGACAGGGCAAATAGGCCAAGGCCTTCCCCTGAGTAGAACGTCAGAAGAGCCCTGCTAGATCAGACCAGTGAGGGTCCATGTAGTCCAGCAGCCTGTCTCACACAATGGCCAACCAGTTCCTCTGGAGGACCAACAACAGGGCATGGAGGCTGAGGCCTTCCGAAGAACATAAGAAGAGCCATGCTGGATCAGAGCCATCTAGTGGCCCATCTAGCCCAGTGGCCCATCTAGTCCAGCATCCTGCCTCACACAGTGGCCAACCAGTTCCTCTGGATGACCAAGAACAGGGCATAGAGGCCGAGGCCTTCCCCCGATGTTGCCTCATGGCTTTGGGATTCAGAGATTTATGAGAACATAAGAAGAACCCTGCTGGATCAGACCAGTGAAGGTCATAAGAACATAAGAGAATCCAATGCTGAATCAGTCCAATGGCCCATTTAGTCCAACGCTCTGTCACACAGTGGCCAAAAATACCAGGTGCCATCAGGAGGTCCAGCAGTGGGGCCAGGACACCTAGAAGCCCTCCCGCTGCTGCCCCCTCCAGCACCAAGAATAGAGTGCATCACCTGCCCCAGACTGAGAGATTCCATCCATACCTTGTGGCTAATAGCCACTGATGGACTTCTGCTCCATATGTTTATCTAATTATCTCTTGAAACTGCCCATGCTTGTAGCTGCCACCACCTCCCGTGGCAGTGAATTCCACATGTTAATCACTCTTTGGGTGAAGAAGGACTTCTTTTTATCTGTTCTAACCCGACCGCTCAGCAATTTCATGGAGTTCTTGTATTGTGAGAAAGGGAGAAAAGTACTTCTTTCTCTACCTGCTCTATCCCATCCATAATCTTATAAACCTCGATCATGTCACCCCTCAGCCGTCGTTTCTCCAAGCTAAAGAGCCCCAAGCTTTTTAACCTGTCTTCATAGGGAAAGTGTTCCAACCCTTTTATCATTCTAGTTGCCCTTCTCTGCACTTTTCCCAATGCTATAATACTCTTTTTGAGGTGTGGCGACCAGAACTGTACACAGTATTCCAAATGAAGGTCCATCTAGTCCAGCATCCCATCTCACACAGTGGCCAACCAGTTCCTCTGGAGGGTCAACAACAGGGCAGAGAGGCCAAGGCCTTCCCCCGGCGTTGCTTCCTGGCACTGGGATTTGGAGAGTTCCTGCCTCGCCACATGGAGGGTTCCCTTAAGTCACTATGGGTGGCAGATCCTGATAGAGCTCTCCTCTATGAGTCCCCTTTTAAAGCCGTATATGCCTTGGGCCATCACTCCTTCACTCTGGCAGGGAATTCCACATTTTAATCACTCATTGTCTTATCCTTACGTAAGAAGGCTACTGTGGCGTGCGGTTCGATACATTTAGTGAATTTGCTTGCATTCTCACCGGAGACCCATTCGAGTTGGCCCCACTGCTGGAACTCCTGATTGCACCTGGTATATTTTGGCCGCCGTGTGACAGAGTGTTGGATTAGATGGGCCATTGGCCTGATTCAACATTGGCTTCTCTTATGTTCTTTTGTTCTTATGATCCCTTGTCATGTTTCACATTAGCTATAACAACAGCCTGCCCCACCTCGTGTAAAGGGCGAATGTGACTGTAGGGACTATCACTTACTGCAGCCTTCTACAAAAAAATCCTCCCTTTCCCCGTGCTGTTTTGTAGCTCTATAATTCACACACCCCCGACATCTGCTTTGGAGGTTGGTTTCTTCCTCTCCTCTAAGTAATTTTTTTGTACAAGTGCCAAGCTGTATTTTGTTGACCAAATCACTTTGTCGCCAGAAATACACCCGGCTGCTTTGATGGAATGCATTTAATTGACAGCGGGGTTTTAGTCGCATGAATCTGAGTTGAGCAAATGATATTAGGTGGATTAGATGGAGAATTTCATCAGAATTTGCAGCGATGGGAAATGAGCTTCATTGATCATTTTTGTCAAAGCCAGGGCAAGCCGTTTTATCAGGCAGACACATTTATTTAATAAACAAGCCTTCAGAGTGTTGCAAGTCCAGTCTATTGCAACCCACAAAGAAACCTGTTAAAAATGATATTAATATATCAGACATCTCCCCTCCCACCCACACACACAAGAGCCAGTTAATTCTGAGTTGGAAGTGCAAGGCTTTGATGTATGATACATAAAAAGTGACCAGGAATACACCAGCAAAGTCATTCTTCCAGAAGGAAACAAAACAAAACACCCCATTCTAAAATTGTTTCGCTCTGCCTCATAAATGGTACTTATAACACCAAATCTCCCGGCGTTTCTGCTTGTGTTACTGACTGGAGCTCCTGATCAGATTTCATGGGAGATATGCCATGTCCCAGGGCTGCTTTGTGTATGTTTTATGCAGGTTTTTATGCTGTGTCTTGTATTGCTTATTTTTATGCTGTGTGATTGTGGCTTGTTTTTACGCCGTGGCTTTTAGTGCTTGTTTTGTGCTGTCACTTTTCTTGCTTGTTTTTATGCTGTGCTTTTGGGGCTTGTTTTTATGCTGTGGCTTTTGGGGCTTGTTTTGTGCCGTCACTTTTCTTGCTTGTTTTTATGCTGTGCTTTTGGGGCTTGTTTTTATGCTGTGGCTTTTAGGGCTTGTTTTGTGCCATCACTTTTCTTGCTTGTTTTTATGCTGTGCTTTTGGGGCTTGTTTTTATGCCGTGGCTTTTGGGGCTTGTTTTGTGCCATCACTTTTCTTGCTTGTTTTTATGCTGTGCTTTTGGGGGTTGTTTTTATGCCGTGGCTTTTGGGGCTTGTTTTGTGCCATCACTTTTCTTGCTTGTTTTTATGCTGTGCTTTTGGGGATTGTCTTTATGCTATGGCTTTTATTGCTCATTCTCATGTGGTGTTTTTGTGCCTTGTTTTTGATGCTGGGCTTCTATGATTTTATTGTACCGTTTTAGCTCATGAGCCATCTCGAGCACATCTCTGGAGGGGCAGGAGAGCTGTTTTCTAAATAAGGGGCAGAATGCTGCAAGCAGAGGATCGTTAAGGAGAAAAGAGAAATGCACTTGCCTCAGTCTCTTAGAAAGCTGCAGCAATACTGGGGAGAGGGATTTTTAAGGGCGGGGAGGGCTTTGCAGAGCATTTTTTTCCCTCCCATAATTCCTTGCAGGCCCCCAGCTTGTTTTTGTTTCAAGCCTGAGAACACAGCCACCCCAGGGAATCCAAACGGAGCTGCATCTTTGGCATGAACTATTGCTACCAAGCGTTTGCAGTTCCCCTGTTCTATTTGATCCTAGTTTCATTAAGAAAAAGATGCACCGTGCCCACAATGTAGGTCTTTTGTCTCTTAGGTCAAATCTACATTTGCATTTTTAAATCAGTTACGTGCTGCATTTGCATTTTTAAACCAGTTTCGTGCTGCTGTGACACTGTCTTTTGGGCCAATCTGCACTTAGCATTTGTTCCGTTGTTTTACCAAACCCACATTGGGACAGAAAAAGATGCAGTTCAAACCACAGTCAACTATCCCGGGCCAACACTGTAGTGACTGCAGAGTCACCCCCGAATGGCCATAAAACGGCTGTAAATCTATGCAGGCGGCCACCATTAAACCAGAGATCAAAGGAAGTGAAAGCAGCCTGCAGTCTGGCTATAAAATGCGACACTCAATCAAAGTGAAAGTGGCATGCGATGTAGACAGGAATTTCTGTTCCAGTGTGGGTTTGGTAAGACAGCGGAGCAAATGCTAGATGCAGATTGGGCCCATCTCTATGTCTGACGGCATCACAGCAGCATGAAATGGATTTAAAAATGCAAACGTAGATTCGACCTTAGTCACGCTGGCTTTTTTGACGCATATGAGCCCACAGGGCCCACCAGTGTGTGCCTGTTTCCCAAAATGTTCCACGTTGTGAAGGTGTGGACAAACAGCACTGCCTTCTTGAAAGACCGTTGCCAGTCTCCAGGCAGGACCCGGAGATCTCCTTGGAATTTTATTTTATTTTTTTGCCCCCCAAAGGGGATTTTTTAATTTTTTTTTTGATAAACTACAACGAAAAAAAAGGGGAGAACTACAAACTAATGGTGGAAGTCAAGAAAGCCCACTAAAAACCCAAGAGATGGTGGTCATACATGACGCTTATAGAATCAGCTCATTAGCTCAAAGTTATATTTATTTATTTATTATTTCTGTTATTTATTGAAAGTGAATCAAGGCTATATATTCTCATGTAAAGCTTGAGTCTGAATGTGGCTCTTCAGATGTCGCATTACCATTGGTCGGTTTCTGCGAAACCGTTTGTAAATACCCAATCACTGAGTGATATTGTTGCAAAGAAGGAACAGTCCTGATTGGCCTTTATCCCTGCAATGTTATTGGTTGTTAACATGTCATGGGTGTGGCTTTGACAGCCCAGAAGAGTTTAAAAGAAGGAGCTGTGCTCCCCTTGTTGTCATGTGTTCCTGACTTATAGTTGCCGTTTAATAAAGCTGAAATCACTTGTTGAGCTTATCCTGTTGTTGAGTCTCATACTTAACAATTTCAATTTATACCCTGCCCTCCTTGCAAGCAGGTTCAGGGCGGCTTATGCTGGTTGGTACCCTGTACCATCAAAACCATGTACAAAAATTTAAAACAACTTACACACATTAAACCTTCGAAATTACAAACAGTCCGACGAGTAACAATTCGAGTGCTAGTGACGGAAATCTTTGATGGTAATCTTTGAATGATTCAGATGGCGTGTCCACAGTTGTCACCAGCTTGGCGATCTTCAGCTTGGTATGGAAGTATGATGCAATCCCCACCCCAGACCAGAGCCGACCCAAACCACAGGTGTTGGTGGTGGTGGTGGTGGTGGCTCCTAATTGAAAGTTACAGTTAAAGTTCATTGGGTGTGTTCATCTAGTAGTCCATTTAAACCGAAAAATACAAAAACTGAAAACTCCCCCATGTCTGCCTTCGTAAAGAGCAAAGTAAGAAACAGTTATACAAAAAAAATTTAAAAAAAACTTTAAGGCGTTCCAGAGGGCAATAACTACTCGTTTCTTGTCCTTTTTCTTTCTCAAGTGATAGCTTGTTTGGGGGGAGGGGGGCTGCCGCCGCCCCCAATTCTGTGAATTTTATTTATTTATTTATTCAATTTGTTAATTGCCCGATCCCTGTTAATGCAGGGCGCTGAGCGATGTAGAACATTCATAAAAAACATCAAGCTAAAATAGTTAAAACATTAATAACACATTTCAAGCAAATAGAAGGCATACACTAATGCATTCAATTTCAGACTGCTGGCCATTTCGCAGGCGGAGGAGAGGATGGCAAAGCAGTTGTAGAAAGCAACGGGAGCGGGAAAGGGTGCCGGCTATGATGGAGACCGTCACTGTCCTCAACCAAAGGCCTAGCGGAACATCTCCATGTATGTTGGAAGCATACAGCCAGGTTGGTGTAGTGGAGAAGTGCGCGGACTCTAATCTGGGAGAACCAGGTTTGATCCCCCACTCCTCCACTTGCACCTGCCGGATGACCTTGGGCAAAGCATAGCTCTGACAAGAGCTGTTCTTGAAAGGGCAGTTCTCGAAAGAGCTCTCTCAGCCCCACCTACCTCACAGGGTGCCTGTTGTGGGGAGGGGAAGGGAAAGGAATTTGTAAGCCGCTCTGAGACTCCGAGTGAAGGGCGGGGTATAAATCCAATCTCCTCCTCCTCCTCCTCCTTCTTCATGTAATTGAACACATGAACGTATGAAACTGCCTCATATTGAATCAGACCAGTTGTCCATCAAGGTCAACATTGTCTATTCAGACCGGCAGCAACTCTCTGTCATCCCAAGAAGAGATCTTTCCCATCACGTGCTCATGAGTTCTCTTAACAAGAGAAGCCAGGGATTGAACCTGGGGCCTTCTGCATGTGAAGCAGAGGTTCTACCACTGAGCCACAGCCGTTCCTAATCTAGGGTATATTTTTGCTGTTGTTGTTGGCTACTCAGTCGTCTTTGACTCTTGGTGATTTTATGGGCCAGCTCTCTCCACATTTTCCGATCTAGTACTGTTTCTTTGCGTCATTCCATGCTCAGGCTGGTGTCGACTTTTATGGGGTCTAGCCACCGTGTTCTTTGGTGGCCAGGTTTCCTTTTGCCACTAACTTATCCAATTATAATTGCTTTTCCTAGTGAGTTCTTCCGTGTGACATGGCCGAAATAAGTCAGTCGCAGTTTTGTGATTTTTCCTTCCAATGACGTGTCTGGTTTTATGCAATCCAGTACTTGCTTGTTTGTCACCTTTGCTGTCCAAGGGATGTGCAGGAGCCTTCTCCAGCACCACAGCTCAAATGAGTCAATTTTCCATCCTATCTTTCTTCGTCATGGTCCAAATTTTGCAGCCATAGGGGAACACAAGAGCACAGACTGGTCTGCATTTATCTGCTAGGCTGATGCCCTTCCTCTTCCATATTTGATTCATGCTCATCATTGATGTGTGACCCAGCGTGATTCAACGTTTTATTTCTCAACTGTATTTGCCGTTTTGGTCGATCTGTGATCCATTCTCCCACACATTCAGTCTCTTCATCGTCAACTATTATTTTGCCATTTCTTCTCTGACTCGACTGTGCGACTGAACAACAACAACCACCACATTCCTCTCTGTGATCATGAACTTGATGTTTAGGAGGAGGTCTCACTTTCCTTTGTGGTCCTTTCTGCACTAGACCTTAAATCCTGGTTCAGCCCTGTCCCCAAACGCACATTCTACACTACACTCGAGTTCACCGGTGAAATTATCTCGGGATATTTTTTATTTCCACATTACATTGAGGTCACCCCGGTTTGGCCCCCCACACTTGTCCTGGGATAAAGAGATGCTGTTCCAACCAGGGATAAATGCAAGGTATCGTGTCCAGAGTTGAACTCTGATAAAACCAGGGACGAGATCCAAGTGCGGAAAGGACCTTTGATTTTCTTGATCAGGTATTCCAGGCCTTCTTGAGTTTCCGAGAAGAGGGCTTGTGTCGCCAGCAAATTGAAGACTGTTGCTATTCCCTCCTCCAATCTTTAAGCAAGTATTTTGTTCATTCCAACTCCAGGGGAAGCCATAATTCATCATTTCTATTGTTCACAGCAAGTGCTTCCCTTGTTCTCCTTTTTCACTTTGCCTGTACATAAAACATCCCGAGCTTTGACCTGGACGGCCGAGGCTACCCAGATCTCAGACGCTTATTGAGGGTGAGCCCTGGTGAGTATTTGGATGGGAGACCACCAAAGACTTCCAGGATACCTGTGCAGAGGCAGGCGTCTCTTGCCTTGAGAACTCGACGGGGGTCGCCATGAGTCAACTGCGTCTTGACGGCACCTTGCACGCAAACAAAAACATCCCGAAGGCCTCTCTGCTGCCAGCAGGTCTACAGTGAGCAATTTATTATTTATTAATTTTTTGCAATCCTCGTGCTGCAGTAAAGTTTACAGAATGGAGCTGTTAAGGATGAGACTGAAAGCAGCAGCTCATAACAAGTGATTCAGCTTCATTAACAAGATAGGAACAACAACAGAACAGGAGAGCAACAAGCTCTCTTTTAAACTATCCGGGCTGGCATAGCCACGCCCCCTGGTTGCATTAATAACCAATCAGAATAGTTACATAACAACCAGTGAAGTCTCTTCCCTCCAGAACCTTTCCAGTGTCCTGATTGGCCTTCTACGCAGAGTAGCCAATCAGGTTTTGCTGTTTCCAATACCAGGCTTAGATAGGAGTGAGATTCAAGCTCAGGCTATTTCTGTATAGGCGATACATAACAGGAGCTCCGCATCTATGGGAACAGTGCATTCCCCCAGTTCTACCAACAGAGCAGTATCCCCTGCCTGGCTTCTCAAATCAGTTGCGCATGTGTGTCCCTTATGGGGAGGTCCCATGGCTCTGTGGTAGAGCATCTGCTTGGGGTGCGGGAGGTCCCAGGTTCAATCCTCAGCATCTCCAGTTGAAATGACCCAGCAGTAAGTGATGTGAAAGACCCTTTTCTGCCTGAGACCCTGGAGCGCAGCTGCCAGCCTGAGTCAGCAAGGCTGACCTTGATGGCCCAAGAGCCTGATTCAGTACGAGACAGCTGCATGTATCGCAATGAGTGTTCCCTCTAAGTGGAATTAGTGTGAGCTAGCTCATTGTTTTTTAGCCTCCGGCTCACACATTTTTGTCTCGGCTCAGGACGGAGGGCTCCAGAGCAAAATGATTTATGCAGCAGCCAAACTGCTCGCTCACCACTTTAATGCCAGGAGCTCACCAAAGTAGAATTTTTGCTCACAAGACTCCACAGCTTAGAGGGAGCATTGATTGCAACTATGGACTTAATTCTAGCACCTCCCTCATATTCTGGTCCATCCAACCCTTTCTGCACTGTCAAAGGCCACCATCCTCTCAACAGCGGAATCCATGGCCTTTCAGTGTCTCCCCAAGGTACCCTTTTCAGCAGTGATCCGCTGCTCCCAGGCAAAATCACTATTTACTAGGGTTTCCAGGTCCCCTCGTCACTCCGGCGGGGGGATTGGGAGGGGGGGCGTTATGGGGTGGGCGGGGACATGGCACGATGTCCCCAACACAATAATGACACCCAGAAATGATGTCGTCACATTGGGGACATCGTGTGGAGACACTCTGGTATCTGGGTGAAATTCTATGGTGTTTTCCCACTCAAAAACCTCAAATCCAGACCCTGAAAAGGTTAGTCAAATAGAAAAGAGGGGCCAACAATAAAAGCTTAATATATGTACTATATAAAAAGGTACATGTATTTATTAACAAAAAAATATTAAAAAATATAATGGCCCAATCATACCAAATTCTAACACACAAGGGCTAATGGACTTGACCTGACGCGTTTCGGCCTGCATAGGCCATCTTCAGAGGTCACAGTGAGGAACATATTGGCTAATATAATAGTACAGTACAATCACACAGATACAAAATATAAATACAAGAAGGACCAGAAAACATATGGAATTCACTGCCACAGGAGGTGGTGGCAGCTGCAAGCATGGACAGTTTCAAGAGGGAATTAGATAAACATATGGAGCAGAAGTCCACCAGTGGCTATTAGCCACAGGGTATAGATGGGAACTCTCAGTCTGGGGCAGGTGATGCACTCTATTCTTGGTGCTGGAGGGGGCAGCAGTGGGAGGGCTTCTAGTGTCCTGGCCCCACTGCTGGACCTCCTGATGGCACCTGGTATATTTTGGCCACTGTGTGACAGAGTGTTGGACTAGATGGGCCATTGGCCTGATTCAACATTGGCTTCTCTTATGTTCTTATGTTCACAATGAAACCACCAGGCACAGAATAAAAGTACAAATGAGGCCTCCAAACGTGCAATCACATGCCAGGTGGTATTTCACTGGTGTTAATTTCTGGTCCAGAAAATGCCTTCCTATGATTGTTCAGCCAAAGTGTCCTCAATAGAATTGTCCTTAGGCAAAGAGCAGTCAGGTTTTTAGGTTCAGTTCCCCCTCCACCTCTTTTCGTCACAGTTTTTTCACACTCCAACCACAGAGTTTGCCCAAATACCAGAGTGTCCCTGCACAACATCCCCGACACAATGACATCACTTCCTGGTGACATCATCATCTTAGGGAGGTTGCATGGTGACATCCCTGTTTAGGGATGGGGTTTCCCCTGCCAGCCAGCTGATTCATGGCGGGGAGAAGCCCCTGAAATTGGAGGATCTCTCACCTAGAACTGGGGGCTGGCAAGCCTACTATTTACACCTGGACTTTGCAGACCCCCGTTCATGCATCTAGCTTAGGATTGCCAACTACAAGTGGGGCCTGGAGTTCTCTCGGGATCACAGGTGATTCCTCGATCAGAGAGATCAGCTCCCCTGGAGGGAAACATCAGGTCTATCTTACAGGGCAGACTCTGTGGTAAGGATCACGTTCCCCGTGGTCTCCCTCCCCAAACTCCACCTCTCCCAGATCTCCAGGAATCTCCCGAACTGGAGCTGCATTGTAGCTACAGAGCTAAGGAGCCCAGGGCAAGGCGGTGGACATTTTCCTGCCAGGTAGATGTGAGTACACTGACTGCACTTCCCTAAGGCTACTTGGATAAGGGTCAGTTTGGTGTAGTGGTTAAGTGCGCGGACTCTAATCTGGGAGAACCGGGTTTGATTCCCCACTCCTCCACTTTCAGCTGCTGATGTGACCTTGGGTCAGTCATAAGCTCTTGCACAGCTGTTCTCTCAAGGGCAGTCCTCACGAGAGCTCTCTCAGCCCCACCTACCTCCCAGGGTGTCTGTTGTGGGGAGGGGAAGGGAAAGGAGATTGTCAGCCGCTCTGAGACTCCCTTTGGGCAGTGAAGGGCGGGGTATAGATCCAATCTCTTCTTCTTCTTCTTTTGACCCACTTGCTTTGCCTGGGAGCTGCTTCATCTTTCTCCTCCCAATGTCCTTTTATATTTTACGGGAATAAACAGCTTTCGAAGGGGATTAGACAGATTCATGGAGGATCGGTCTATCAGCGGCTACTTGCCGTGGTGGCTGAGGGGGACCTCCACATTCAGAGGCACTAGTCCTCTGAATCCCAGAGCCAGGAGGAAAGCTCAGGAGAAGGCTTCAGCCTCTCTGCCCTGTTGTTGGCCCTCCAGAGGAACTGGTTGGCAGCTGTGTGAGACAGGATGCTGGACTCGATGGGCCACTGGATCTGATCCAGCAGGGCTCTTCTGAGGTTCTCATGAAGGACCCAGCCTCCTTGCCCTGTTGTTGGCCCTCCAGAGGAACTGGTTGGCCACTATGTCAGACAGGATGATGGACAAGATGGACTATTGGTCTGATTCATCTGGGCTCTTCTTATTTTCTTATAGGTAGTTTCATGGAGGAGAGGTCTATCAGTGGCTACTAGCTATGGTGACTGAGGGGAACCTCCACATTTCAGTCACTAATCCTCTGGATCCCAAAGCCAGGAGGCAACCTCAGGGGAAGGCCTTGGCCTCTCTGCCCTGTTGTTGGCCCTCCAGAGGAACTGGTTGGCAGCTGTGTGAGACAGGATGCTGGACTCAATGGACCACTGGTCTGATCCATCAGGGCTCTTCTGAGGTTCTCATGAAGGCCTCGGCCTCTCTGCCCTGTTGTTGTCCCTCCGGAGGAACTGGTTGGCCACTCTGTGAGACAGGATGCTGGACTAGATGGACCTCGGGTCTGATCCAGCAGGGCTGTTCTTATGTTCCTATCACCGCAGCTGTAGAAAAAGGTCACTTGGGGCCGGACTGCCCCAGAAAAAGCTAAAGTATTGACAAAAATGTATAATCTTTTTTTTTTTACAAAGGTTAAAATATGCACTTCAAAAGTAAATAGTATTCACACATTTGGATTTTAGAGTTCCTTTTATGCACAGAGTTTGCTATTAACCAATCGATAGACCGAAGGCAATTACAAAGAACGTAGCAAATTAGACTACAGAGCTGTATGAGAGTAGATAAATCAATGGAACAAAGCAGAAAGCGGGCCAGATGGCTAGTGGCATTTTGTGCTGCAATTTTCTCCAAGAGGAAGATTGGAATAGATAGGAACAGCCTGTATGGCCGGACGTTGGGGAGAGGCCATGGCTCAGTGGTAGAGCATCCTTGCTTGGCATGCAGAAGGTCTCAGGTTCAATCCCCGGCATCTCCAGTTAGAAAAGACCAAACAGCAGGTGATGGGGAAGACCTCTGCCTGAGACCCAGGAGAGCTGCTACCAGCCAGAGTAGGCAATACTGGCCTTAGTGGACCAATGGTCTGGTTCAGTTCAAGGCCCCTTCATGTGTTCATGTGACATCCCCAACCAATGGGTGATGGAAGTAGTTGATGACATCATTGGTGAGGTCAATGATGCTCTGGAGAACTGGGTCCTGCCCACTGAACCTCTAGCATCATTTTACCCCACACCTGGACCCGAGCTTTGGGACAAAGATCATAGAATCACAGAATCATAGAACGTTAGAGTTGGAAGGGACCTTGCAGGTCATCTAGTCCAACCCGCTGCACTCTGCAGGAGCATAGCCGAAAGATAGCCCTACATACCTACATACCTACAACATACACAAAAGATGTTTGTCCAGCCTCTGCTTGAAAACGTCCAGGGAAGGAGCATCCACCACCTCCCGAGGCAGACTGTTCCACTGCTCAACCACTCTTACTTGGACACAATCGGACTCCACAGAGCGAGTCGCCACAATAAACAGGATGGGACACGCAATAAACAGAGCAATAAGATTGGAGTTGTAGAACCAACCGGAAGTCTATAAACAGAGCTGAAGCAAAGCATGTGCCTTAACATGACATAGAATCATAGAAAGTTAGAGTTGGAAGGGGCCTTGAAGGTCATCTAGTCCAACCCCCTGCACTCTGCAGGAGCAGAGCCGAAAGAGAGCCCCACAACATACCCCAAAGATGGTTGTCCAGCCTCCACTTGAAAACATCCAAGGAAGGAGCATCCACCACCTCCCAAGGCATGTTAAATTATGTAAAGCATGTTAAATTATGTAAAGCATGTTAAATTATGTAAAATTATGTTAAAAGCATGTTAAATTATGTAAAAATTCTACAGTAATTTCTTGTCCAGCTGCACATCAGATACCACCAAGAGTTTAAGGGTATAAGCTTTTAAGAGTCGGCGCTCCTTTCATCAGACACAAATCTTGTCGGTCTCTTACTTGCGACTGGATGAGCATCTAAGCATCCTTATTCTCAATCACAGAACAAAATACCAAACACATTTCTACACCATTGTCTTCGCTGGTGGTCCACCCAATATACAAAATGTCCAAAATGTTCCTCCAGGACGTCTGAAACAAGGGCAGGGTTCATGTACACACGGCAAGTGCTTCACACTCTCGGACCGTCACTGAGTGCCTAAAAAGTTAAAGTATCAGAAATACTATATCTGAACTGAATGTGCCTGCACATTTCTTCAGCTACACAAAAGCTCATATCCTGAATAAAAATTTGTTGATATTAAAGGTGCCCCTGGACTCCAATTCTGTTCTGTTGCTTCAGACCAACACGGTCACCCACCTGAATGTATCCTCATCTAAACAATATGCTAGCCATCTATACGATAAGTTAGCCAGGGCTAGAATAAGAACATAAGAGAAGCCAATGTTGGATCAGGCCAATGCCCCATCCAGTCCAACACTCTTCATTGCATAGTGGCCAAAAATACCAGGTGCCTCCAGGAGGTCCACCAGTGGGGCCAGGACACTAGAAGCCCTTCCACTGTTGACCTCCCCGAGCACCAAGAATACAGAGCATCACTTGCCCCAGCCTGAGAGTTCCTGCCTATATCTTGTGGCTAATGCCACTGATGGATCTCTGCTCCATATGTTTCTCCAATTCTATCTTGAAGCTGTCCATGCTTGTAGCTGCCACCACCTCCTGTGGCAGTGATTTCCATGTGTTAATCATAAGAACATAAGAACATAAGAACATAAGAGAAGCCAATGCTGGATCAGGCCAATGGGCCATCCAGTCCAACACTCTGTCACACAGTGGCCAAAAATACCAGGGGCCATCAGGAGGTCCACCAGTGGGGCCAGGACACTAGAAGCCCTCCCACAGTTAACCCCCCCAAAATCACTCTTTGGGTGAAGAAGTACTTGCTTTTATCCATTTCTAACCTGACTGCTCAGCAGTTTCATTGAGTGCCCACAAGTTATTGAATTGTGAGAAAGGGAGAAAAGTATCTCTTTCTCGACCTGCTCTATCCCATGTATAAGTTTGTAAACCTCGATCACGTTACCCCTCAGTCATCCTTTCTCCAAGCTAAAGAGCCCCACGCTTTTTAAGCTTTCTTCACAGGGAAAGTGTTCCAAACGTTTTATCATTCTAGATGCTCTTTTCTGCACTTTTTCGAATGCTATGATATCCTTTTTAAGGTGGGGTGACCAGAACTGTACACAGTACTCCAAATGCCAGAAGAAAGTATTGAGATACCAGAAGAAATGCAGCAGGGATGGAAAGAAGGCAGGATGATCCAGGATATAGCTAAAAAACAAGTTATCCCACAACCCAGACAAGACTGACGTTTGGCTGATGATAAAAACTGGTGGAGGAATACAGAGATGGAGGGGTCACATGTCAAAGAAGCAGGTTTGCAGCTAGAATGGACTTCTGGATGCTGAACGAAAGAGAGGGGTACGGATCTCCTTTAAGACGTCTAGTGCCTCTATCCACTTTAGACAGGTGGCCAACTGCAGCCTCTCAGAAAGTACTATTAGGGTGCGTTCAGACGCTCCATTCGAAATGCTTTCGGCACGCTTTAGTAACGGATTTTATGTGCAAGTTCACACACCCAACATCTGCGCACCGTCCTCAGCCATCGCCTTCTGGATCAAACCCCCTTCAAAAAGGAGTATTTTGATACCAGGTCCCCAAGTGGTGTTTTCCTGATTCTCTGGTTCTAGCCACACTTTTCTGACGTCTGATCGCTCCCGCGGTGCCGAGCCGCTTCCGGGTGCTCCAATCCCCTCCCCTTTGGAAAGCGGCCATGGAAGCCCGAGCCTTCCGCTTTTCGTCTGCCATTTTTTTTTATGCCTCGGCAGTGTGCGCATAGGCGGAGCTCCGTTCCTAAGTTAATAAAACCAAAGTTTAAATGGTGACTCGTTTTAGCATTTAGACAAGTTCAGGATCTCACAGAGGTCAGTTTCGGGGTAAAAGTTTAAAGGGAAGTATTCATTTAAAGTTTAAAGGGAAGTGTGGAAATCGCAGTTCTGCGCATGCGTGAAAATTTTAGTTCTACAGATGGCTGCCTGTGTGCATGCTCAGACTGAGAGAGAGAGAGAAAAAACACTGACGCACGCTCCCACGTTTGGACAGCAGGAAGCGATGTGGCTGCGCAGGGATCCGGAACAAGGAGGTGAGTGTGATCGATTCTCTGGGTTAAAAAAAAAAAATATGCATTGGGACCAGAGCAATTTAAACTGCTCCCAGCATGCTGTCTGAGCGCACCCTTAGATAGGGATGCCATCTTCCAGGTGGGACCTGGAGACCCCCTGGAATCACAGCTCATATCCAGACTACAGAGATCTATTCCCCCAGAGAAAATGGATGCTTTGGTGTTGTACCCCACTGAAGTCCCCTGTCCTCCCCAGATGCCACCCCCAAATCTCCAGGAATTTCTCAACCTGGATCTGGCAGCCCTACATTCAGAGAGAGAGAGAGAGAGAGAGAGTTTGGTGTATTTATTAGGAGTGCGGACTCTAACATGAAGGGTCTTTTTACCATATGTGGTGGACATGTGATAAAGCAGTATGTTATTGGACTAAGATCCACAATGAGATACAAAAAATTCTGAAATGTACTTTTAAGAAAGACCCACAGATGTTATTGCTAGGTCTTAAAATGGAAGAAATAAATGTAGCCAAGAGAACATTATTATGGTACTTGATTACAGCAGCTAGACTGACCTTTGCTCAATGTTGGAAACAAGATAAAATACCTGAAACATGGGAATGGATTAAAAAGACGTTGTTTATGGCAGAAATGGACAAACTAACAAGAAAGCTAAACAACGAAGAAGATGAAACTTTTTTTGAAGACTGGAAAGACTTTCAAGAATACTTGTTGAATAACTGGGATATTAAACGTGGTTTGTTTTGTTTTGAAAGTTATTAAGAAGAAAATGAAAGAGAATTAGACTTTTGAATTGTTACCGTTAGTAAGAGAAAATAAGTTTAGAAGTAATTGTAATAGAATAAGAGAGACATTAATGGGGTTGGAGCAGTGCGGGAAGCCTTGTTTGGGGGGGAGAGGGAGAAAGAAAAATGGATATGTAGTGGTTTGTTTAAATTGTATGAACATGTGATATATCCAATAAAAAACTGTATTACAAAAAAAAAAGGAGTGCGGACTCTAATCTGGGAGACTCTAAGCTGGCTGCATGTGGAGAAGTGGGGAATCAAACCCGGTCCTCCAGATCAGAGTCCGCCACTCGGAACCACTACATCAGACCAGCTCTCAATAAGCAGGAGAACTGATGCTATCAATCAAAAGGAGAGTAAAGTGCCGGAATGTTCTTCTGTGGTGTTATATGTGGGCAAAAGAAGGAAGACAGAATCGTGAGCTGGGTCATGTCTGAACAGGCAGTGTCGAGGGATTCCTCTTTCCACTGCAGACCCTCTTGTGGCATTCCACCAGGCCTTCTTCTAGAAGAAGCATTTTGTGGTGTTCAGCGGGCTGCACTGGGAAGGGGGAGTCAGGTAAGTTCTGATATAAAACTTTGTCTGCAGCCATCCCAACTGACTTAATGGAAAATGGGGGGGGAAATATATATATAATAGTCCCATAAATCAAGTATATGAACCAACATTCCGCTTGCATTTAATTTATTGTGAAGCAAGTCGTATAATTAATGATCGAATTCTGTACAATTTATTTTTAAAATTATACGGTGGTGGTGGTTGTTTTTAATACTTGATTATTCCTGTTGAGATCTGTAGTACTTTCTTTGTCATTACAAGAAAAAGGGTTTTTTTTCCTGGTGCTGGAAGAGAAGATACCTCGCTTAGATCTGGTAATTAACACTGGGCAGTGATTATATAAAAAAAAATTGGCATGTATCCTAGATATGGAAACAAAATTTAAAGATTACTAAAGCAACCTCATATAAAGAAAAAATATATATAAAACGTTTTATAGATGGTATATTACCCCAGATAAATTAGCAAAGTTTTACCCTAACTTACCAAATGTCTGTTGGAACTGTCAAAAAAATGTTGGTTCATTTTTTCATATGTGGCAGACTTGCGATAGAGTTAAAAAATATTGGTCTTGGATCCATGGAGTATTACCAAAAATGTAAGAGTTCTATACCTTATGTACCGTAACAGAATTGTTCTTATTGAATATTTTACCAGAAAACTGTAAAAAACAGGATTGTTATCTTATAATACATGTGGTAACGACAGCAACAATTTTGTGTGCTAAATATTGGAGAGGAAACGAGACACCCTCAAGAGAAGAAACCTTAAATAAAATGCTTGAGACTGCTGAAATGGACAAATTTACTTTAATATTGAAAGGACAAACAGAAGCAACCTTTGAAAATACATGGCCAAGGTTCTACAAATGGATTGGAGAATATAATAGATAAAAAATATACAGTCTTACCACCTTTTAAAAGATTATAAAAACTTTACTTTAAACATATGCAAAAGATTTATATAAGAAGACGAGGTGGAACATGGAAAAAAATTAATTCACTATGGTATGAAGTACTTAAACATGCAAACTGATGATATAATGGAATCCCCCCATTTATGTATGTATGTGTGTCCCTGTTATGTCTTTCTTTGGCGTAGTGGTTAAGTGTGTGGACTCTAACCTGGGAGAACTGGGTTTGATTCCCCACTCCTCCACTTGCAGCTGCTGGATGACCTTGGGCAACCTTGGGATGACCTTGAAAGGACAGTTCTGGAAAGCTCTCTCTCAGCCCCACCTTCCTCACAGGGTGTCTGTTGTGGGGAGGGGAAGGGAAAGGAGTTTGTGAGCAGCTCTGAGACTCTGAGTGAAGGGCAGGGTATAAATCCAATCTCTTCTTCTCTTCTTCTTCTTTATAAAAAATAAAGTGATTAGGGGGGAAAATCGGCATGTAATAAAGGATGACGGTTGACAGCTCTGAGATGCAAAATACCTGGGGATTTGGGGGCAGAGCCCAGGCGGGGTGGAGTTTGGGGAGGGGAGGGGCCTCAGCAGGGCGCAATGCCATAAAGCCCACCCTTCAAAGCAGCCATATTTCCCCCTGGAGGAGCTGAGCTTGGTCGCCTGGCGATTAGCTGTAATAGTGAGAGATCTCCAGGTGCCACCAAAGTGTGGCAAACCTAGGGAAGGATTCGGTTTGAAAACTATGCAAGAATGGCAGCAGCGTACCAACATACCCTTCCTGGTCTAGTTTGTCAATCATAGCCAAGGACTGGATTAACTTCACTGATTTATTTATCAGAGAATGTCATTTGATAGTGGTAGACGAGCCTCAGCATGCCCTCTTTCTATCTTTAGTTAATGTCCATGGAAACGGAGGCAGTTTTCATGGATATATATATATATTACACTGTTTTGTTGCGATGTTCTCCGGTTTTGCAGTTCAGCTCTGTTGCATTATTTGCATGTATTATACTGTTATATTGTATGCAGCTCTGTTCGATGCATTGTTCTCTAATTGTGTGATCTCATTTTATGTGCCGTTGGTTGCATGCTTTATACTGTTCCAAACACATCGTTTTTACATGCCTGATTGCCTTGAGCCGCAGGTGGTTTTCTCGTGGGAACAGGCTTATGTGGCTCTTCCATTGCCAGTCCGGCTGGTTTCCTCACAGTTTCTCTGCCCCTTCTCCCTCTCCTGGGCCACTGAGGCATTTTCATTTTTTAAAAAAAATGGTTGCCATATAATTTGTGTTTGTATGTCCTTTCAAGAAGAAGTATAACAGGTTCCACAAATTATCAGCTTTCTTTCTTTTTTAAGTAAGTCTCTAGCCTCTTCTGTTGTGAGAGATGCCTTGACTCACATCTCTGCAAGGGAAAAGGCAAGAGATTTACTTTAAAAAAAAATGAAAGCTGAAAATTCACAGAACCTGATACATTTACTGGTATAATGGTATATAAATACATGGATATGAAATTGTCAGTGTCAATTTGTGTGATCACCAAAAGGCCACAATTGATGTGGCCACCAGAGGGAGGCAACCAGAAGACCACAGTCAGCACATGGGGACATATGGGGACAGTCAGAGAATATGGAAGATAAGGGGAAATGGAAGAAAGATGTCTGTTATTCAAAATCTCAAAAAAGGAGTTTTCATATTTTCAAAGAAGTCTTAAATTTTAATAAAATTTAGTATAAGAAAAAATTAATTTAACACAATGGTGTCCTACTTTCTGAAAGATTATGAGGAAACCTTCTGTCACAGGGAGAGATGACTTTTTCCACTTGTGGGACTACATAGTAGCATCAGTGGTATTTGGGAAGTGTAGCTGAAACTATAACAGAGATGGGTAATATTTACATACCATTGGATCCAATGATACACTTTGCTCAGCTTTGTACAGTATGGTTGACATAGTACTGAGTAAATTAGTAGCTTCAATGTTAGTCTTTGCCAGGCGTTGAAAATGCAATCAACCTTTACGAGTGGCTCTCCGAATTATGAGAGACTGCTTCTGGAAAATGAACTGTTTGTCAAAAATCAAGTGTTTATAATTTAAGTGAAAACCTGTGTCTACTTTGAATACATTGTTCAGGGTTTAGTAAAATCTTAAGTGCTAATTGGTGGCAGAAAGTGCCGTCAAGTTACAGACAACTTGTGGGGACCCCACAGAGAAACTTGCTTCACATAAGAGCCACATAGAACAAACCTCAGATGCCTGAGAGCTGCAAGCTGTGAACAAATATCACACACCCCTTTTTATTGGAAAACATGCAGATTTGCTTTTTATTACCATTAAATGAGACCTCCAAAAATGAAAACAAATGGGGTAAAAAACAGATACCGATAATGATATTTATTTGTCCAATTATATTTATTTGTCTAAGAGAGAGAGGTAGAAAGAATGAAAGAGGTGGAAGGAAAGAGACAGAAAGAAACAAAAGAAAGTAAATTGATGGGGAGGGGGAGGAAGGAAGGGGAGAGAGAGAGAGAAAGAGAAAGAAAGGAGTGAGGGGAAAGAGAGAGCAAGGTGGAAAGAAAGCAAGTAGATGGGAGAGGGAAGAAAGAAGGGGGAAAGAGAGAGAGAAAGAGAGAGGATGAAAGAAAGCAAATAAATGGGGAGGGAGGGGGAAGGGAGAGGTGGAAAGAAAGCAACTTCAAATGTGTTTTCCAACCACCACCCCCAGGCCAGCTGGCTTGGCTTGGAGAAGGGAGACAAATGCCTTCACCAAGCCAACCAACGGGAGGGGGGTTGAGAACACAAAAAGTTGCTTTTTTTCTCTGCTCCCCACCCCAAGCCTACCCAGGGAGGGGAACTGGCTGGGGAAGAGATGACCGATAGGGAAGGCATGACTCCCCTTCACTTCTCCAGCTGCCCTGCCGAGAGCCACACAGTATGTGTGAAAGAGCCACATGTGGCTTCTGAGCCACAGTTTGGCCACCCCTGGCCCAGGGTTTTCAAGGCAAGACCCCAATGGAGGTGGTTTGCCATTGCCTGTCTTGGTGTAGCAACATTGATGTTCCTTGCTGGTCTCCCATCCACATACTAATGAGGACCAACCCTGCTAAACTTCAAAGATCTGACGGGATCACGGTACCCTGGGCCACCCAAGTCAGGGCTAAGGGCTAAATACATGCTATTTTAAAAAAATAGCTGACGTGCCTGGATATTCACTCTACTTGCCCTACAGAAATTATCTACAAATGAATTTTCCCTTGTGGACAAGACAACCAGGAGGTGACCACCTGCTATAATGCAAAAATAGTGTCATGGGAAAAATAAGTGGTGAGTGGAAATGGAAGAAAGATGTTTGAGAGGGATATAAAAGGGTTGTCATATGAGGGGTAGGGGCTGCAGTGGCTCAGCAGTTAAGATGCTGAACTGCAGACTGGAAGGCTGGTAGTTCGGCATTTCAAGACCTGAGTGCCACGTGACAGAGTGAACTTCTGTCTCTGGCCCCAGTTCCTGCCAACCCAGCAGTTCGAAAGTAAGAAATTGCAAGTAGATTAATAGGTACCGCTTTGGTGGGAAGGTAACAGCATTCCGTGCACCTCGGCATCTAGTCATGCTGGCCACATGACCATGGTGAAGTCTTCAGACAGTGCTGGCTCTTCAGCTTGAAAACGGAGATGAGCACCGCACCCCTAGAGTCGGATTCGACTGGCTTTCGAGCAAGGGAAACCTTTACCTTTACCTATATATGAGGGGTAAGAAAGATGAGAGTTGGAACTGAAAATATTGCAGTGGCACAGAGCTGTAATGTTATACTTTATAAAAATAATGAAAATGTGACCAAAAAGATTATATATAGGGCAGTTGAGAAGGAGGCACAAGATGGACAGAGAGGTTGTGAAGAAGAAAATTCCAGTTTGTGTCTGAGTTGTGAAGGTGAATTTTTCCCCCCGTCTTATTCAATTCCCGTGGGGCCTGGGCGTTTGAAGAGCAGCTGCAGATACCACTGTTTTTAAACAACACAGAGGTAAAATAGCTGCCTCCTAATGCAAATGAGCAGGTAATTAACACTCAAAAGACTCGGGAAGACGCTCTCTTCCTTGTTACTAAATGATCCCCAAAGACATTGATGAGGGCTAATTAATCAGTTTTCCTCACAGGCTCAAACAATGGCGCGCTTCCCGCATGCATGTCCGCGCACCCAATGTTTTCTTAAGAGATATCAAAAAATCAAGAATGCTCATTTATCATGTTGCCCTCCCAGGCTACATCTGTTGCCCGTCACCAGCGCCTTTCATTTGTCATTAGTTGTCACAGCGAATATCCCTGCTACATCCGTGCTTTGGTTAATCAGCTCCACGTTTCCCCACGTGGCTCCCAATGCAGTGGACGGCACAATCCCAAAGTTAATATGAATTCTGAAGTGTTCAGGGTTGGGGGTTTTTCTCTTAAAGGAGAAATAATGACGCTCGGATGCATCTCCTATATCACGGATATCACATTGCAGATGATTAAGTGTTTTCATTTCAGGCTCTAGAGAACATCCGGAAGGGTTTCTTGGCAGATGCAACTATGAGTGTATGATTGTATGTGTGTGTTCTTTGTGAAAGGTCTAGGAGCTCCCAGTGTAGTGTCTTCCACTTCATTACATGCTATTACGATGGGGCTGAACTAAAGTAACCTCCCTTTTGTAAGGTCGACGAGTCTCTCGTTTCGATGAGCGTCGGTACAACTGGTGTTTTTGCAACAAGGCGGAAACGATTGTCCATCTCTACCAGCGTACGTCCAACCCCCGTGCTCTGTTTCTTATCTTCCCAGCAAATGTAGCTGTCGTCATGTATTGCCATTGCAATCATACCTATCCTTGTATCAATGAAACTGTCTAGACAGTGTGTAACTGCAATAAAGAAGGCCAACGCTATGCTGGGGATTATTAGGAAGGGAACTGAAAACAAATCGGCCAGTATCATCATGCCCCTGTATAAATCATTGGTGCAACCTCATTTGGAATACTGTGTACAGTTCTGGTCGTCACACCTCAAAAAGGATATCATAGCATTGGAAAAAGTGCAGAGACAGGCAACTAGAATAGTAAAAGGGTTGGAACACCTTCCCTATGAAGAAAGGTTAAAACGCTTGGGGCTCTTTAGCTTGGAGAAACGACGGCTGAGGGGTGACATGATCGAGGTTTATAAGATTATGCATGGGATAGAGCAGGTTGAGAAAGAAGTACTTTTCTTCCTTTCTCACAATACAAGAACTCGTGGGCACTCAATGAAATTGCTGAGCATTCAAGTTAGAACGGATAAAAGGAAGTCCTTCTTCACCCAAAGAGTGATTAACACAACGAATTCACTGCCACAGGAGGTGGTAGCAGCTACAAGCATGGACAGCTTCAAGAGGGAATTAGATAAACATATGGAGCAAAAGTCCATCAGTGGCTATTAGCCACAAGGTATAGATAGGACGAACATGATGCAACGAACATGAAATTGAGCAAACTTCAGTGGACAGCGGAAGACAGGAGAGCCTGGCGTAATCTGGTCCATGGGGTCGCAAAGAGTCGGACTCGACTGTGCGACTGAACAACAACAACATAGATAGGAACTCTCAGTTTGGGGCAGGTGATGCTCTGTCTTCTTGGTGCTGGCAACAGCGGGAGGGCTTCTGGTGTCCTGGCCCCACTGCTGGACCTCCTGGTGGCACCTGGTATTTTTGGCCAGAGAGTGTTGGACTAGATGGGTCTTTGGCCTGATTCAACATTGGCTTCTCTTATGTTCTTATGTTCTTGTATCGACAAACGGCACTGAAATATCAGCGCTTCAGACAGTTGATGGCATCGGGGAGTGTTTCTTGAAAAAACGGCCGGTCTGTTCCAGCACCTTGAAAGACATGGAAATATTTAATAGCGCAGAGGCGACCGAGGCAATCTTCTACAAAAGAATGCGCCTCCGATGAAAATTAATTGGCTTCATTACACCTTATGGAAGTTTACCCTTTGTGATGAGTCTGGATGATGAAAACTCAATCAGTTTTGTGCTGTGATGGCTGTAGTTTATATGTAATGATCATTACACATAATTGTTATGTGTTGCTATATTACAGGCAAATTCATTATATGTAAAAAGCCATTACATGTTGAGTCTCAGTTGATGTCTTGGGGTGACCTACAGAGAGGATTCTGTTGAATGTAATTGACATAATTTACATATCATTTTCACAAACATGGTGGATGTTAAATTACATTCAGTTGGCTGGGTGCATTTATTATACACAATTAAACCTGACCAGAGCGAAAGACTTGGACTTTGGGAAGTAGCTTACAACCTTCATCATTAACATTCATTTAGAGCATGAGGTTCTTCAGAAAGGACATAACCATGTCTGTTGGAAGCATACAGCCAATTTGGTGTAGTGCGCGGACTCTAATCTGGGAGAACCGGGTTTGATTCCCCACTCCTCCACTTGCAGCTGCTGGATGACCTTGGGCAAGCCATAGTTCTGACAAGAGCTGTCCTTGAAAGAGCAGTTCTCTCAGAGCTCTCTCAGCCCCACCTACCTCACAGGGTATCTGTTGTGGAGAGGGGAAGGGAAAGGAGTTTGTAAGTCGCTCTGAGATTCCAAGTGAAGGGCGGGGTATCTCCTCCTCCTCTTCCTCCTCCTCCTCCTCCTCCTCTTCCTCCTCCTGTTCTTTAGACTATTATTAATATTTATTAGATTTTTACCCTGCCCTCCCGGCCCAGCCTGGCCTGGCTCAGGGCGACTTAGTGAAATTCACAAATGGTTTCTCTGCCATCAATACCTTACAGCAGTCATGGAAATAATGCAATTGATGTTGAAGCCTGTGGCCTCTAGGGCTGCGTATTCAGTTCTATCCAAGCCGAAAAAATAGCTGAGAAATACCTTATCGGTATTTATCAACTATTCTTTCAATCGTATATAGAAGGGGGTGTATTTTCAGCTATCGAGCATAGCCAATCCTAGATAATCCCCCCAAAATTGGGATTATTTGGGAAAATATTATAGCTGCAGTTAAATGGTGTACTTCCTTTAAATGCCATTCTGGGTGAAGCTGCAGCCTCCCAAATGCATTTAAAGGGACTGTGACATCTTTAAATGCTTTCAACTCCATTATAGCCTATGGAGACCATTATAGTCAATGATCCCCTTAGGCTATAATGGGGAATCTTCCCAGAGGTCAGGGGGGGCTGTTTTTTAAGGTAGAGGAACCAATTTTTCAGTGTAGAAGGGATCACTTTCTTTGAGGGTCCATAGAATTGGATCCCCTGCTCTAATCTTTTTGAAACTTAGGGGGTCTTTTGAGAAGAGGCACTGGAAGCTACCCTGAAATTGTGGCACCTTTACCTAAAGAAACAGCTCCCCCAGACCCCTGGAAACACAGAGACATGTTCCCCATTGACTATAATGGTCCCATAGGGTATAATGGAGCTGGGGGGAAATGGGATTTTATTAAAAATCCAAATACCATACCGGTATTGGAATGTGGGGTTTTTCAGGAATCCCAATTTTGGGGGGGTCCAATATATCAGAGGAGCTGCGGTGGCTCAAGTGGTTAAGATGCTGAACTGCAGGCTGTGGAAGGTCAGTAGTTCAGCAGTTCAAGACCCAGGTGCTGCACGACGGGGTGAGCTCCCGTCTCTAGTTCCAGCTCCTGCCAACCTAGCAGTTCGAAAGCAAGAAATTGCAAGTAGATAAATAGGTACCACTTAGGTGGGAAGGTAACAGCGTTCCGTGCGCCTTGGTGTTTAGTCACACCGGCCACATGACCACGGAAACGTCTTCGGACAGCGCTGGTTCTTCGGCTTTGAAACGGAGATGAGCACCGCAACCCTAGAGTCGGATCCGACTGGCTTTCGAGAAAGGGAACCTTTACCTTTAATATATCAGAATCTGAAAAATTCCAATTTTTTTTTGTGCATACCCTTAGTGACCTCCCCCCTTCATCACTTCTAACTCAGTAGGCCAAGGAGGCCATCCCATCAACCACCTGGATCAGGCCCCATGTTCCATGGCTTAGCCCTCCTGCCAAAGCCCAAGTCAATCTGAAAGTCAACCCGAGAGAGCCAGTTTGGTGCACAGGTTAAGAGAGGTGAACTCTAATCTGGAGAAATAGGTTTGATTCCCTGCTCTTCCACATGCTGCTATCTGGATGACCTTGGGTCAGTCACAAGTTCTCTCAGAGCTGTTCTCTCAAGGGCAGTCCTTGAAAGAGCTCTCTCAGCCCCACCTACCTCCCAGGGTGTCTGTTGTGGAGAGGGGAAGGGAAGGAGATTGTAAACAGCTCTGAGTCTCTTGAGTGAAGGGCGGGGTATGAATCCAATCTCCTCATCCTCCTCTTCTTCTTTCTCCTCTTCCTCTTCTTCTTCTATGAAATCATGTGGTGAAGAAGGAAAGACAGCAACATGGTGGAGGAAGTGATGTGGAGGAAACATCTTCACCGAAAGAGTGATTAACACATGGAATTCACTGCCACTGGAGGTGGTGGCAGCTAAAAGCATGGACGGCTTCAAGTGAGAATTAGATAAACATCTGGAGCAGAGGTCCATCAGTGGCTATTAGCCATTAGCCACAAGGTATGGATAGGGACTCTGGGGCAGGTGATGCTCTGTCTTCTTGGTGCTTGCGGGGGTCAACAGTGGGAGTGCTTCAAGTGTCCTGGCCCCACTGGTGGACCTCCTGATGGCATCTGGTACTTTGGCCTGATCCAGCATTCGCTTCTTTTATGTTCTTATGTTCTTATGATGCATGTAATGAACTGTGAGGTTCCAAATCCACCCCCCCCAAAAAAAAATATTTGAGTTAAAACTAAGGCACAAGGTGCAGCATGGGAACAAAGTCTGAAATGGGAAAGGAATATACAGAAAATCTTCTTATACGGGGAATAAAAAAAGAAATTGCTCTATTTTTTTAAAAAAAGTTCTGAATCAATAAGTAACTTTGAGCATTATCAAATACATGGCAAAAGGATAAGGAGGAACTAAAATAAAACTCTCCCCTTCTCCCACCACCTGCTGACAATCTGTTCCAGCTCTGATGGCAATAGAAGTTTCTTTTTTATCTTAAATAACATTGTTCATTTTAGATTGGATGTGCGGTAGCCAAAATCAGAAACAGATCTGCAAAATGTCGGGGAGAAATCTGTTTGCACCGTATTTTTAGCTCAGCCTTGCCATCCAAGTAACCCTATATAGCTAACCATATATAAAAAAAATCTATTTCCACTTACAATCTGTGTGTTTGGATATACATGAACATGTGCGCATATATACATACATTACCTGCGAGGAACACAAGCTCAGTGACGACACTGGCTCTCCTGTCCGCTGGTAGAACAGAATCATGTATAATGATTCCACACACATTTCCACACACATGGGACACCAGATAGAAGCACTCCTTGGTTCCCTGCATCTGTTCTGGATGTTGATATTATCCTTGCCAGCAACAAAGACGGCAGATAGAGGTCAACTATGGTACCACCCTCTGCTACCAGCTGTCGGTCTTAATACTGAGGGGGACCTTGAGCAAAATGGAGTTGAAGAGTTAACATTGGACTGGTCAAGAATAAGTCAATTGTCTAGTGGACTCCTGCTCCAACTTTGTGAAATGATGGTAAAGCGATTAAACATTAATTTTATTAGATTATTTTAAAAAAATAATGAAAGGGCAGCTTTTATCCAACAAGATCCGCCTGCAGAGCATACCTTGTGGAGGAGACTTTCTGCTTGGTCCTTTCCGCGCTTGGATCTCATCCCTGGTTTTATCAGAGTTCAGCTCGAGGCACAATACCTTGCATTTATCCCTGGTTATAACAGCATCCGTTTATCCCGGGACAAGTGCGGGATGAAACTGGGGTGAACTCAATGTAACACAGAAACAAAAAGTACCCCAAGATAATTACAGGGGTGAACTCGAGTGTAGTGTAGAATGTAAAAATACTCCGAGATAATTACAGGGGTGAACTTGCGTGTAGCATAGAATGTAAAAATACCCTGAGATAATTACAGGGGTGAACTCAAGTGTAGAGTAGAATGTAAAAATACCCTGAGATAATTACAGGGGTGAACTTGAGGCTAGTGTAGAATGTAAAAATACCCCGAGATAATTACAGGGGTGAACTTGAGTGTAGTGTAGAATGTAAAAATACCCCGAGATAATTACAGGGGTGAACTCGAGTGTAATGTAGAATGTAAAATACCCTGAGATAATTACAGGGGTGAACTCGTGTGTAGCATAGAATGTAAAAGTACCCTGAGATAATTACAGGGGTGAACTCGAGTGTAGTGTAGAATGTAAAAGTACCCTGAGATAATTACAGGGGTGAACTCGAGTGTAGTGTAGAATGTAAAAATACCCCGAGATAATTACAGGGGTGAACTCAAGTGTAGCGTAGAATGTAAAAATACCCCGAGATAATTACAGGGGTGAACTTGAATGTAGTGTAGAATGTAAAAGTCTCCCTCATGGATCACTGCCTTGTCGTGGCGAGGGGGCTTGCGTGGTTCAATGAGGCTGTGGGCTATGCCGTGGAGGGCCACCCAGGACAGACAGGCCACAGCAGAGAACTCAGACCAAGCGTGATCCCCTGGAGAAGGAAATGGCAACCCACTCCAGTATCTTTGCCAAGAAAACCCCATGGACAGTAACAAAAGGCTAAAAGATATGACGCCGGAAGATGAGCCCCTCAGGTCGGAAGGTGTCCAATATGCTACTGAGGAAGAGCAGAGGGCAAGTACGAGTAACCCCAGAAAGAGTGAAGCGGCTGGGCCAAAGCCGAAAGGACACTCAGTTGTGGATGTGTCTGACGGTGAAAGGAAAGTCCGATGCTGCAAAGAACAATACTGCATAGGAACCTGGAATGTAAGATCTATGAATCAAGGTAAGCTTGACGTGGTCAAAAATGAGATGGCAAGAATGAACATCGACATCTTGGGAATCAGTGAACTAAAGTGGACAGGAATGGGCGAATTTAACTCAGAAGACCATTATATCTACTACTGTGGCCAGGAATCCCGTAGAAAAAATGGTGTGGCCTTTATAGTCAACAAGAGAGTGAGAAAGGCAGTATTGGGATACAATCTCAAAAATGACAGAATGATCTCGGTCCGAATCCAAGGCAAACCATTCAATATCACAGTAATCCAAGTCTATGCCCCAACCACTGCTGCAGAAGAGGCTGAAGTGGACCAGTTCTATGAAGACCTACAACAGCTTGTAGAACTAACACCAAAAAATGATGTCCTCATCATCATAGGGGACTGGAATGCTAAAGTAGGAAATCAAAAGGTAACCGGAATAACAGACAAGTTTGGCCTTGGAGAACAAAATGAAGCAGGGCAAAGGCTAACAGAGTTTTGTCAAGAGAACACGCTGGTCATAGCGAACACCCTTTTCCAACAACCTAAGAGGCGTCTCTACACATGGACATCACCAGATGGGCAACACCGAAATCAGATTGACTATATAATTTGCAGTCAAAGATGGAGAAGCTCTATCCAGTCAGTAAAAACAAGACCTGGAGCTGACTGTGGCTCAGATCATGAGCTACTCATTGCAAAATTCAGACTTAAATTGAAGAAAGTTGGGAAAACCACAAGGCCATTCAGATTTGACCTAGATCGCATCCCCGATGAATATACAGTAGAGGTGAAGAATAGGTTTAAGGGACTAGATTTGATAGACAGAGTGCCTGAAGAACTATGGACAGAGGTCCGTGACATTGTAAAGGAGGCAGCACTCACTG